>JAUMHM010085477.1:0-11586 GCA_032362435.1 Melikaiella ostensackeni | reverse complement strand
CGATATAGATTTGGAAGAATAAATAAAAAATTTTAAAAATATGAACAAAGTCTTACTATTTTTTGCCCACAGTGGTACAATGATGACAATGATAGTAAAGAGTCTAAAAGAGGGCTTTAAAAGATGCCATGATGGTATAAAAGATTATAAAAATTATAAGTTTTGTTTTTTGCGAAACCCTCAATAAAAAGATGTAATACCCTCGAAGCCTCTACAGTGAAAGCTTTTCACAATTCATAAACCACTTGCGAATTTATACTATCAGCTAGTTGCTCTGGATTAGGACAAGGCAATACTGTCACATGCCTTTCCGGTCATCTTCCTTAATTTCTTATTCTTGAATATCGATTCGATTTGTAAAATTCAGTGAAGTATCGGATTTGAACGGGTCGTAACCTGAACATCCTAAGAGGACTGCTGAATCAGCTTCTTGATGCCCAGGTAAAATTCAAATAATGGGGACCCAGGAATAAACTTTAAGATAATCAAGAAAAATCTAACAGCAAGGAAGACAGATTATAGAAAGAGAGAGAAAGAGAAGTACTAGTATTACCAAATGCTGAATCATAAAAGTAACAATTTGTATCCCTAATCGTTACTAAAATAAATTGACTCTATTTGGTATAGATATTATATTTTAAAACTTTCGGCCACATAAGTATGTGAGTTTGAAGCAGTTCTGAAAAACGATGATCAAAGCATAAATACTTTTCGGTGCTTAAGTTCAGTGCACCGATCTTCGATCAAGTGACCGATCCAAGTCCAAGTCAGCAAAATCGTCCTTTCATAGCAACCCACAATGTCAACTCATCAGAAATCCCTTCCAAATCCTACCAATTGCAAGCCAATAAGCTGAAACTAAAAGCAGTACGTCACGCCGTCTGAAAAGGAACAAACGGTCGAGTAGTTCCTTCTTTCGGTAATTTCATCTACAATCAAGGTAAAATTATAATTGTCCGTCTGCGGTTCGAGATCGGCCCGCGTCAGTAAAGTTTATAAGATTTAAAGATACGGTGTCGTGCAGATATAAAACATTTTATTGTAATTTTTTTTTTTTTTTTGAAAACCTCGCCTGACGAGTGAAATTCCATTGAGATACCGTGAAAGGAATCGCGGAGAAAATTTTTGTCTCGAAACTCAAAACCGGAGAAAAATTTTCTTAACAGAATAACGGTTGAAAATTTCAACAGCAAAAGAATAGAGAAAAAGGAGACTTTTTGAAAGTACTGTTCCTTATATTCTTGAGAACAAATTAATCTTTGCTGAGTCAATTTTGAACCTAAATTAAATAAGAGCCGTGTGCAGAATGTAAGAATTCTGAAAATTTACTTCCAACTGTCCGTCTTGAGAAGAAATTCTCTCTCTAAGACCAGTCTTCCTTTTGAGATGGTAGTTTTAAGACTACACAGTAGAACGGTAATGTAATCAGTATCGTCTTAATTATTTAGAATAAACATTTGTATATTTCCTGGGAATATTTTGATGTAAAAATAATTTCGTTTTATTCAAAATAACCCTTGTCTCTTCTTTCACTAAAAAAAAAATACTCTGGAAAATAAGGATAGGCAAAGCAATGGCATTCTCAATCTGAGAATGTAATATAAAAATCCACAAATAGAAAATGATTCCCCATAAACTCGAATCTGGCAGTTTGGAGCCTCCACGGACTCTATAGGTGGTATGCAAGGATTCGTAAAACTGACTCCCCCCTTCCCGCACGCACTCTTTCCAGCCACCAAGTTGTAACGGCGGCCATATTGATACCGCATCGTCAGTCTCAGTGCCTGTGCAATATAACCAGAATAAGGAAAAATATCGGATATATTTGGTGATAATTATTCCGCTAGTCTCTCGGGTGATGATTTTATTAGATATAAAGTTAAAGTTGCGTTTTGTGAAGGTTTTGATCCGTATAAGTTACAAATAAGCGATTTATCGACAGAAGTAAATGGCCTTTCTGCAAGTGCTGCTTTGGATCTGCTGACTTATTTGGTGGATACTACAGACTTTTTAACGAAAGAACAGTTTAAGGCTTATAAATTCACGGAGGCCCATACTTTTTTTTACTGGTGGCTGAATTCAGTGGATCAAAAAAAAGTCTTTACCAAGCGGAAATCTGATAGATTGTTCCAAGGTAAGAGGTTAGATCAATCACACTACTCTACAATTTTATCGGTTTAATGTTATTTCTAAAATAATTAACAGTATGATATATATTTTTTAGTAACAGAATGCATCATAAGAAATTGAAGAATGAATACAATAAACAATAAATAATTAATAGAAAAAATGATAGTTTGATTCAAGGTAAAAGGTTAGGTTAATCACACTACTCTACAATTTTATCGGTTTAATATTATTTTTAAAATAATTAACAGTATGATTATTATTTATTAGTAACAGGATGTATTATAAGAAATTCAAGAATAAATACATACATATCATATTATACATATCACTCAGATTTACTACAATAATAATAAAATATTTCGTCTTTTTATTCTAAATTGCATGCGTTAAAGTATTCGCTTTGAACTTTTCTAAAAGCTCGCGCTCCTTTTCATCAAACTCCTAACCTCAATTCCACTACCCATATTTCACGTACGAATTTCATTATAAATTCTCATTTTCAAAAGTGCAAACATTAGTATGAGTTCTCACTTCCTTTTCTTGCAAATTCTTGCGATTAATGCATTTAATCGGAAGCGCTCTCCGTCGGGTAGATAGTTTCAGAGTTTTACTGCATTGATTTCTTAAATTAGCTGGTATTTTAAAAAAACGAACTCCTAAATTCTTCGCCGGTTGTTCAGAACAGCCAAATACGGCACAAATAGCCATCGTGGAAACAAAATATTAAAAAATTAGTATGATAAAAGTGAGAAATACAGTCACTTCACATACAAAACAAGAGTGTAAGGCGGTATCAATGTGGTTGACTAGTCAGTTGTATGGCAGAGGGGTAGAGGCGGAGGGCGCAGTGACGTCACGTGCATACCACCTATAGAATAAATCCGAAGGTACGTAACAAACTGATAGGGGCAGCGGTGGGATTATTACACGCCGTTGAAGGGCCACGTTACCATTTTTACTTAATTCTGGTTACAATTAATATTACTGTAATATTCAAATTTCTCAGCAGCGCTAAACTAAATTGTACTATGTAAGTGAAAATCACGCAGCTACAGTATGCTAAGCAATTTTCTCTAATTTTCACTACGCAGCTATAATATGCTAAATAGTTGCACATAACTAAGTGAAAAAGTTGCCCGTCGTTGCGAAGTTTGAGAAGAAAATTTAAATGGGTAATCGGCTCTCATTCTGAAATAAAAAGACGATAATTATGCAGCTAAAGCATGCTAACTAATTTTCGCTAAAGTTCACTATAAAGCTATAGTATGCTAATTAACTGAACAGAACAAAAACTTGAGAGTGAAGCTTGATATCCTATTTAAATGAATCTTTTGAGATTTTGTTTTTCAGTTGTCCTTTTTCATTTCTGAGATATCAAGACGTTAATTATGCAGCTAAATCATGCGAACTTATTTACTCTAAAGTTCACTATGCAGGTATAGTATGCTAATTAGTTGGATTAAATAATACTCAGAATTGAAATTTGACATTCTTTATGACTGAGTTTTGAAACAAAAATTCTCTTTCAATTGTCCTTGCATGATAAATAAGTCTTTTTCAATGATTGCCTTGCCCGGTCCCAGTATACAAAAATTTAAACCTCGATCAGGAAAGAAATTCCGTGCAAGAAGAGAAAATCGAGCAGTAGAATCATGAGGAAGTGACCGGTACTGATCTCATAGATCTAGATTCCGATTCAGACTCCGAAGCAGAAACTATAATTTATGAGAGAGAATAAAGCCGTTTACTCTGATGATTATTTCTTTCTGGACAAAAAGAATGAATAGTAAACTCTTCTTGTTAGTCAGCAGTTCTACAATTTAGATAATATTCCGTTTCGACCATGTTTGATTGAATAAAAATTAATTGATTCTCATCCTGGCCACACGTAGGACGAATAAGGATTCAATTACGAATTAATTCGTAAATAACCTCCAACTTTCATTTATTTTATTATAACGTAACGAGAATCCAACCTAGTCTTAACTTCATTTTCTCACGCCAGCGGTAAGTAAGCGTAAACGCAAGCAAAAGCACAGAGCTGACAAAAATGTGAAACACGAGGTACGAGAAGGCCATTGCACTCCCCCTCTAAGCAAGCGAAGAAAAACTTCTTTTGAACGAACAGCACGAAGTAGTGTCAGTAAAAATAAAGGCGGAAAGTGAATCGCCTACTGTAACAGATAGTTCGAAACCCTTGAAGACATTTTCCAATGGTTTGGAAGCCATGAAATTCAAATATTTCGAATAAAACTTTTTCTCTCTTCAAAAAAAAAATCCTATCATTTTGGGAGAAACAAATTTGTACCATTATGGGGCGACTGATGGCCAGACTTGAGTTAGCTTTTCTAATCATTGACGTAGAACTAGCTGCACGTAAAGTAAGGGAACTATCTGTAGAAACTCAAACCATCCAAAAACAAGTTGCTACTATTGAGATAGCTGACATTTTAGACCGATTGGTAATTGGTTTGGAAGGACTCCGTAAGGAATTGGAATAAAAAAAATTCGTGTTTTAGACTAAAATAACACAAAAAATTTTAATTTGCGAGGAAAATATTTTCTGGTTGAATAGAGCAAAAAACAAATCCCCCCTTCCCCTTTTTCCGTTTGAAGAAAGGGGTCGTACTGAGAGAGCGTTCTACCATTTAGAATAACCCCATATATATATGTATGGTTATATGCATATTCTGCGTATACGAATATATGTATATTTCAAAATACAAGTACTAAGATACTTAGTATCGATAATAACCGGATACTGTTTAATGTTGATTTATTATTTGGTTGACTTATTAATCAACTGATATTAATATTGATCGGGTATCATGTAATTTGATATTTATGTCAATAGATTATTATACTAGAACTAAACAAAAAAAGGGGGAGACGTTCCGCCGGTACATCCACAAAAGTAAGTCCGCTTATTCTCTAGCAAAATGACTGTTGAAGACGATATCATCCGCGACCCAAATCAAACAAATACCACTACAGAAAATTTGCTCGGAATCAATACTCTTGGAAACGTGCCCATCAGTAATGGGGGCGCCGTTCCTAACATTCATAATGCTCCCGCGGCTCAGATGGACGCAAGTCTGGTAGTTGCATCAATGCTGGAGTGTATGAACCTCCAGCAATGCACATACCACATCACGTCCTTCGACGGAAAAAACCTCCCCTAAAAGAGTTTCTTCACGACATTGCTAATGGTGCGGATTACGTCACCGCTAATAGTGAACCTGCTTTTACCAAAGCGGTCCTGAGCAAACTCACGGGTTCTACTCCAGAAAGTGTCTGCGACAAGCAGTTTAACAAAGATTAACGATCTCACCACCCACAAAAAAAACGATTTGCACCAATAAGAAAATACCAATGGTATTTGGATGCGATTGTCAGCTTCAGGATGAAAGATACTGAAAATGTGAGCGACCATCACGACAGATTGAACGGTCTTTTAAGCGGTGCTAGCACATACCCTGGAAGCATACCTTGGAAGAGAAGTGTAAGGAAGGCGATGAAAGTGAAACTATGATGAAACCAGTATTAGAATGTGCTCACCTAGCCCTTTATCCCCACAAATAGGTAAGGCAGAAGTAAAGGACAATACTAACTTTATGATGGATCAGTCGAGGCTGAACCTCGCATCCATGGTTATGCCTAGCGTGCCCTTCTCTCTCAACAGCACATGTAGATCCCTCCACAATTTCGAAACTTTCAACATTTCCCAACGTATCAAATTCCTGAACCAAAATACGGGTATATGTATTCTTTCCAGTATATGCTCCTATTTATGCAGCAACAAAATCAAGGAGGTATCAATAAAGTACCCCAGGCTTCGCCGAATATAGCCAGATGAAGCGTTACCCCTCCTAGTTCGAAAACAAAAGCTAGTTTTCTCGTAGACCCGGGCTCAGATTTCAATTTAGAAAAATGATGTGCCTTACGCGATGCAATAACAGTCGAGGATGAAGAATCACTGTCTACATCAGGAATCACTGAACACCTAGTAAAAGCCCTTGGGACAGTGGATTTAACAATCCTAATCACGCCTGTAGATTTTCACGTGGTTCAAAATGAATTTCCCATATCTACCGATGAATTACTGGGGAGGCCGTACTTGCAACAAGAGCAGGCACAATTATCTTTCAGACATAACACGCTAGTTACTATTTCTGAATCTATATCGCCAATCTCTCTTACAGATAAGGAGTCACGGGAAGCTCGGAATTCTCTTAGGCAAGAAAATTAAACCTTTTTCAAGGATTCTGAAAATGAAAGCTAGGACAAGGCAACAAGTTGCCATTGACGTGACTAATCCAGATGTCTCAGAAGGCTACCTACCGAGAATCTGACATCAGAAGGAACGTACCTAGGTGAAGCTGCAGTATAATCCAAAGATGACGTCTGTCACCTTCTAGCGATAAACATAAAAAACTGCAAGAACTGAACCCAAGTCACGAGCAACGAGTCGATCGAGTGATAAAAAGCTTACATCTTTCTTACCTGACGTCGGAAGAACAAGAATCTCCTAGCACTCACTAGCACTCAGAAAAAGCAATATCGCTATCCCCTTGAGGCTTCTATTCACCCTACAACTCCCCTTTATTGATAGTCCCAAAGAAACTAGATGTTTCTGGGACACGAAAATGGCGAGTCGTGATCGACTTCCGAGCACTCAACGAAAAGGTCATCGGCATAGCATACCCGCTACCTAACATCACGGACATCCTGGATCATCTGGGAAAGGCAAAATATTTTTCTGTGTTCGATCTAGCAACGTGATTCCAAAAGATCGAAACGCATGCCGATGACCGAGCAAAGACCGCTTTCTCTACTCCGCTTGGACACTTCGAGTACCTCCGGATGCCCATGGGAATTAAGAACGCCCCCCGCGACCTTTCAGCGTCTAATGGACTAAGTTTTGAAGGGCCTACAAGGAACCGAAGATTTCATCTACCTTGACGATATAGTAATCTATTCCGTAGCACTTGAGGAACACGACGACAAAGCACGACGAATACTTGATGGACTTCGAGGGGCTAACTTGAAACTGCAGCCCGATGAACATGAAGTCCTTGGGGCCGAAGTGGCCAACATAGACCACTTCATAGAACACGAAAGGGTTAGGTCCAATCCGGCGAAGATAACAGCTATTCGAAACATCCTGCGTCCAAGGACAGTCAACAACATCCGGCAATTTCTAGGGATATTAGGTTATTATGCGAGGTTTATAAAAGATTATGCTAAAATAGCCAAGCCCCTATCTGACCTTTACAAAAAGGATTGTGCATGTAAGTGGGGACCGAAACAAAGACAAAGCTTTCGCAAGCCACGAAAGTATTTTAGCAAAAAACCCATCCTTCAATATCCCGACTTTGATCTTCTGTTTAAGGTGACGACCAACGCATCCGAATTTGCTGTCCGGGCAGTACTGTCCCAAGAAAAAGAGGAAATGGATATGCCCATTGCATACTCGTATTTCTCCAAAGTCATGAATGACCGTGTACAAAGGTATGAGGATACGATGAAAGAATGTCTGGCGGTGTTATATTCGGTATAAAACTTCCGTTCATACTTGTATGGACGCGAATTTATCCTGGCCTGCGATCACGAGCCAGTACACTGGATGACTTATGTTGAAAACCCACGAGCCAGGCAACTACATTGGCGACTACGATTCAAAAACTTTCAATATAAGTTTGAGTACAAACGAGGCAAGTTAAACAGAGGCGTTGAAGCCCAGTCGGGAAATCCCGTAACCCAAGATAGAACCTCAGAATCTCAAGATTCATACAAGTCAGACAACTTTAACAACTCAGAACCCTTCAAATCCTCTTCTGAAAAAACTAATCTCCCAGAATCCTATAAGAATTTGAAAAATAACTAATATGATAGAAAATCGTGTGCTGGTGATCCATGACCGATCGATAAGGTATCGTGCCTTTCCGGTAACTATGGTGACTACGAAACTAAAAACTGTAGGAGCTGGTCCGACGATATCAAAATCGTCGACTGCTCCGGAAAAAGCATTCGTCACACGAGCATTTTTTTCAAACCTACGAAATCTCGGTCTGAAACAATCAACCCTAAGCCCACTCGGAAACTTCATAAGCCTCGAGAAAGGCAGAAAGGAATCTGCATGCAAACTGACCTCGTCGAGTCCTTTGTGCCTCCTGCAGGTTCCTATCGACTCTCAAATCCAGATGAAAGCTGCATCGGGAAATGACTCATGAGAAACAGAGGCCCGACTCCGAATCTTAACAACCCTTCGAGAGAAGAATCTTCACCTACAGATAAGTCATCAGCAGACGATAAAGACAGCGACAGCGATGGCTCTAAGAACGCCCCCTCCTCCGAAAACTGCGCTTCCCAAGCTCCCACCTCAAGATCCACCATTTCTCCTAATGCACAACCCAATCATAGACGTATATGGAACAAAATTTCTCAAGTGTATCCACCCCAAAAAACGAAGACGTCCGATCGGGCTTAAAGTTTGGCTGAACAGAAATTTTTTTTTCTTTCGACAAATATTTGCAAAAGCAGAGGGAGTTGAATTTTTTGACTTCTGATGTAAAGCCTTTTCTTCAAACGCATATAACTTTTTTCCTTTGCCGAAAACGCAATTTTACTTGATATGTTTCCGACAGATTTTTTCAAGATATTTCTACTAATTATTAACATTTTTGAAAAAAAAATTAAAATTGGACCTCTATTTTCAAAAATGAAAGATAAATGTAGGGTACCAGGAATCGTTACTGCTTGGTCAAATCGTCCTTTCAAAATCTCGATAGCTGAGGCGTGTTTTTCTTTGCTGCTAATGAAAATTGCGGTATCTTGGCAGTTACTGAAATACAGACTATAGCCTATTTTGAACAGACAATACTAGATCCGTCCCAACACAATTCTAAGAAGTAAGCCAGAGCTAAGACAGAAAGGCGCAAAAAAATAAAATCCACCAATTTCATATTCAAATAAATCACCCAAATTGGCAAAAACATCACTTTTAGACACATTCAATAGATTTCCTGGTACCCTACTATACCATACTTTCATTCCTACTTAGGATGGCAAACTTCAACTGAGGAAGTTTTCATCTTCCGAGAAGTACGGCATCTTTCAAAAAGGAGAAAAAATACAGCGGAAGAATCAGCGAAAAATGCTGAAACGAGCAAAGTCGCCAAGAAAGCAGCCAATAAAACAAATAGACATGCAAAGACGATAAAGAACTGCAATTATAAGAACTAAACCTAAAGTGAGACAGAAAGGTGCAAAAAAATTAAATCCATCAATCTCATATTCAAATAAATCACCCAAATAGGCAAAAGCTTCACTTTTAGACATCGCGTTTTTAATGTGTTTGTTATTTGAGAAATGGAAAATAATTGAAAAAAATGGCGCTAGTGTGTTGTGTTGTGCAATGCAGCACCAAATCGAGCGGCCAAGATAAATGTACAAGTTTACTTAAAATCAACTCCGTAAGTTGTCCTATGACTTTGATTAAGGTTATGTGAGCGTAACCTCAAATTTTTTTTTAAACCAACTTACGTTCACACAAAACGCAATATCAAGTTGAAAATTTTGCAAACTAAATGAAAAGCACTAAGGAGCGTTTGTCCGGTCCTACATTTTTATAATTACAAAATGAGCAAAAAAAATTTTAGGAAGAAAACTTTTTTTATAATTATGAAACTTAGGACCGGACAAACGCTGCTCAGTGCCTTTTATTTAGTTTCTGAAATTTTCAACTCAATATTGCGTTTCGCGTGAACGTAAGTTGGTTTGAAAAAAATGTAAACAAAAAATTTTGAGGTTACGCTCACATGGCCTTAAATAAAATCATAGGACAACTTACCGAACTGATTTTGAATAAGCTTGCACATTTCTCTTGGCCGCCCGATTTGGTGCTGCATTGCACGACACAACACACTCGCGCCATTTTTTTCAATTATTTTCCATTTCTCAAATAAACAACACATTATGTAGAATGTTGACGAAAATGTAAACACCAAAGTGTAAGCAACAAAGCAACTCCAATTTCCAATGCACGTGCTTGACTCTCACGCTTGCGGAGGAAAAGAGACAGCCTGATGCGCAGTACGAAACTACGCAACGATATGCTCTCCCACCCAGTTGCCGCCTGTCGTCCTACCCCCTCCACTCGAGTTTCCTCTCCTTATTATATACGTTCTTGCTTGTAACTTGACAATGACAGTCTCAACCCTGTAAATGCAGAGAGTAGTTACACTTACAGCGCATAATATTATCTAACGCAAGAAAATAGCATGAGGGTATTCAATAGGACTCCATTCAGCCAAACTTTTGGCCTGAACGGACGACTTCGTTTTTTTGGGGTGGGTACACTTGAGAAATTTTGCCCCATATGTGGATGGCGCGAGTTTTTTCAGCATGGATGGAGGAAAATTAAGAGCAGGAATAGAAGTATGTTTTGGCCCGAATCACCCTTTTGATGTTTTAAAGTCAATTCAGGGTCGCCAAACGAATAACTCCGCCGAGCTCCAAGGAGCCACTGCAGCTGCTCGAAAAGCAAGCAAGACTGGAATAAAAAAATTAAGGATTAATACAGATTCAAAGTTTTTAATAGACAGCACAATCGAGTGGATTCCCGAGTGGGAAGATAATGGTTAGAAAACATCAGAAAATAAGCCAACTGTAAATAAAGCAGAGTTTGAGAAAATAAAGTCTGGTCTTCACTCCTTAGAAGTGACCTGGCAACATGTCCCGGGTCACCAAGGAATATATGGAAACGAAATGGCTGATAGATTGGCTCACATAGGAATCGGAGAAGAATCTTCTTTCAGGACAGAGGATCCCGAAAATAATGACGAAACTCCAGCTCCCAATCCGCCAATAGTCGACGTCTCCCCTCAGATAGTGGATAGCGAATTCTGATAAACGGCCTTACATCTTTGATATTCTATAATCTCGCATTATAGTTTTGGGTTTATGACTGGCACCTATTATCCCTCTCTCTTTCCCTTTTAGGATTAACATCAAATGGCAGAGCCATAGAATAAAGTTTGGCAGTGTACACGGTAGTGTAAGTGAAATTTCGGGGGGGGGGGGCTCGTTACGCTACTGATTCTACTTCATCGCCACCAGCTTCCACTTTTTTTTCAAATGACACAATTTCATCGCTTTCTACAACAAAACACAAAGAATACCTGCAGAACTTTTTTCTACCTAATGTACTTTATTTTTTCAAATTGAAAAAATGCAGTATTATCACATTTTAAACTCAATCCAATAAACAATAACTTAATGGTCCACTGGGTTTTTCAAAATTATTACCCTAATAGCACGGAACGTTCCAGGAACTAGCCGCTGGGACTTTCGGAACGATCCACTGGAACGTTCCAGACACGTCGCTGGGCCGTGTGAAATGTCCGCTCTCTTGGAACGTTCCAGCAACGTTCCACTGGAACTTGAAGGGGACTT
>JAUMHM010085476.1:0-11586 GCA_032362435.1 Melikaiella ostensackeni | reverse complement strand
CGAGCAGCTAGGGAAAGGGTTCGTCCATCCTTGTAGAGCCCCGCTTACAAGGATAAGGCTGCATACTCTGGGAGGTCACCCGGTATCCCAGAGTCACCGGTAGACACCTTACCCAGGTGCCATTCAGCTTTCGGCACGGTTTTCACACCTCTACTTGGGAGTTTTTACTTCGAGACCATCCCTGGACAATCGTCCGTGAGTGCTTATCAATTGTTGTAACCCTATTCAGCAGAAACCCTTGGCACAGGGACCCTCTATCCGCAACCTGAGGACGCGTTCGGTGGATTTGTCATAGGCCCTTCGGTTCGACTCCAAAGGAACCGAACCGAATATATATATATTTATTTATTTATTTATTTATTTATTTACTCATTTATTTATCTATAAATTTATTCATTATATATAATATTTTTGTTATTATTATATTCTTGTTTGTTTCGGTGTATCTCATTCCGTTTACAAGATACTTTATATTTATTCCAATGTTAAACATTTTAAGAAAAATTTTAGGTATCTGAAATCGTCGAAACCTGTAGATTCTGAATTTTGAACTTTCGCAACGGTAATTTTAAAGTTTAAAAAATTGTCATTTCAAAGTTTAGCATCAAGGATTATAATCCTTGGTGCTCAATACGACCGACACGAACTGCCGTTTCTATCGAGTATATTGGAAATAAACCGGTTTCTTGGCACTCTTTGTCCCATTTTTATGAGCATTAAGATACATATACACGATAATAATCGTACGTCTATTTTTTTCTGACGCAAAATTCGGTTATCATACTAATTGGTAATAATTATACTTATGATTTCAGTAACTATTTTCTTATGTCACTCATCCCTTCATATCCATGCTCATATGATAAATATTATCCCAAACTTTTTCTCCGTGCAGTAATGAATTATGAAACTTCAGTAACTTTTTTCAATGTGAAATCAGAAAAAAACTGGCATTTAAGGAAATATTTAGTGATATTTTGGTGAATTTCAATTGATTGATGTAGCTGGAGGTCGATTACGATTCCTATACAAAAAAAATTCTGGTTAAAACAGAGTTTCTTTTTGTGTGCAGTGACATTTTTTCACTGATTCAAATTTCGAATACTAACCCTAGAATATAATGCATATTTACTCTCTATATCAGCAACTGATACCTCTTTTATTTTAAATTTAATGTGAATACCAATATTATAGGGCATACTTCTCTGCGTCTGAATATATCAGATTTTTACTACTTCAGGAAAATCATCGACCTTTCACGCATGATGATCTACATGGTACATTTAAAAACTTTTTTTTTGAGAAAGGGAAGGTGGGTTGACGTATACCCCCCTTGTACCCCTGAAGGGTTTCTTTCTCATGGACACCTTCATGTCCACCGGCGTGTCACCTCTGAAGGAACTCCCCAGATCCTCTTCTACCTCCTCCGCCTCAGTGGTTGTGTCCACGTCCAGGATCTCCACCTTAATCCTAGGGATTACTTAATCCTAATCCCAAAAACTTTCTTGATGATCGAGATAAGTTTGGTTTTCCCCCCTGATGTCGCTCCCATCTCTATCAGAATCTCGCCGTTTATTGCCTCCCTGATTCTCCTAACATTAGCACAAAGATCTTCAGGTCCTACCCGCCTCTTTAGGTTCTTGAGTACCTCAGCATGGCTAGTTTCATCCTCCGATTTGATGAGAACTGCTTCAGGATGCGCACCTCTCAACTTGTCGTTCCTATTCGCCTTGGGTGCACGTTGTTTTGGAGTTGTTAGTGGAAGCACTAACATCATAAACGACGTTTCATATTACTATTACCATCGATACTAGCTAGATTATTAATGAAAAAAGCTTAAGTAGCCGGCACTACCCGACTTTCCTCTAAATCGCAAATTTCTTGAAAATTTGACATGATGCGAAAAAATGTATTATAGGTCAGGTTCGAACTGAGTGACAAAAACTACTTCGGAAATAGTATGCACCATTCTGTCAGAGCATAACTCAATTTCGTCGACCACTGACATTTGTGCCCTTAAAATTCAAATGCACATTTTACAATTTTCATCGAAATTAAGTTGTCTGAAATAAATTTTAAACGTATGCAGTTTGATAAACCCATTCGTAATGAAATCACGAACGTAATTATTTTCACGTTGCAGGTTGGCAGCAACGCAAGAGGCGGCACAAAGGGACCCTGGATTCGCGAGTCAGTACAGGAGAAGGCAGAGGTTGGCCGGACTGAGTGGTCTCGGTGACTGGGTTAGCTCGGGAGGGGAGGTTTGTATACTAATTTATGTGTTAATATTATAAAAATTAATATTTCTCAGGAGCTTATATTAGCCGACCTTAAAAATTCATGACTTTATGGAGTATCAAAGGCAACAAACATCCTTTGGCTATCAGAAACAAAACCTTCCCTCGAATTCACTTGTTGCCAAATTCAATTTAAACTTGCGTACGCAAATCGCTAGTATGAATTCAAATATTATTATAGGGTAAATGTCCCAATCACTTCGATATCAAGCGTTACTCTCACTGTATTTGACTATCATTTTTTATATATAATGAAATAACAATATTTTTTTGTTTCACGCTAAAGTAGGGTGTATTTTGTACATAAAAAATATTAGTAAATACAAAAACATAAAGCCATATACAAAAGTATTGAAGATTTAGATCAAAAGTATGTTTGTACGTATTACTGCGTATGAACAAAAACTGTGTACGTATTACTGCGCCCCTATTACTGCAGATTCTAGTTTTATATATACGAACGTATAAAAAGTGAAAAGATGGTCGAAGTGGGGTTTCCTTATTTAAAATCATCTTATTATCTTGAAAAAATGATGACATAATAGAAAACATAATTTATATTTAATCTATATCTTAAAATAAAATATCAGAGATGTTGACTTATTGCTGCGTCCCTATTACTGAGGACTTATAGGTTTTATTTTGAAAACTGAAGTTATTTCAAATAAATCATTGTAATAATCATTTAACAACGTATAACTTTACTTTGAATTATCTATTATATACGGTTTTTGATCTTCTGTTTATTTTACTCTGAGTACGAAGCATATATATATGAGTATCGCAGTAATTAGGACACCCGCAGTTATTGGAAAATTTACCGTAATTAAATATCAAATATATTGTTGGACATTTTTTTATTTCAAAGTCTTCTTTTTAGATAAAAAAAAATATATTTAGTTTCCGTCGCGTGGGTTTTCGTGCCAAAAACAGGAATTTTTAATTTTTTCTTTTTTAATGAGGAGTATCAGTAAACACTATTTTTTTACCCAAAGCGGATTTTATTCTTCTCTCATATTTGTAGATAATTTTGGTTAAATTGAAAACCATTATATTCTACAAAAAATCTTTTTGTAAGGTTGTAGATCTTAATAAAATGAATTTTTTTTGTCATAAGCATATTTTTGCTAAAGCCAATAGTGTACGAGAAAAATGGGAAAATCCAGTATTTTATGTCTTACAAAGACTCTTGTTTTCAGCCTGAGAACATTTGAGCACACTCGAACCTAACATATTCAATTTATAATCTTAAAGAAAAGCTTTAGAGAAACCTTGGTAAACATAATCTGCTCATTGACACTCCTTCTCTCCTTTCTACTAATTTAATTATTTCATTACGACCCATACTGCAATTTTTTTTAAATGCGCTTCTAATTAGAATTCGGCGCAAGTAGTAACGATCGTACGAGTCAGACATACGTAGCATGAGTAATATACATTCTCGTAACATTGCAGTGCGTGGAAAGGTAATTATATTGTATAAATGGAAAATTATTATGAAGATGATGTTAATAATAATTGATTCTTCAAAGAGAAAAGCTTCGTAATGATGAAACCTTCGAGCCACATTTTTTGATCTTGACAAAAAATAGTATATTATGCACCAATGGAGAGAAATGGGACTTTTTACGCCGAATGTAATTTTTTCAGTACGAGTCGTAAGACGTCCGCTCCCTCTTGGTGCATACGATATTTTTATAGCAAATGCATAATTTCAGGCACGCTTGGAATACAGACCTGGCTTCTGATTATATTAAACTTTCAATGGAGAAATTTTCGAAACTTCTTCTTCTTCTTCTTTATTTGAGGAAGAGAAAGAATCTACTCAATTTTACTCAATCTTACTGTACAATTTCAGCTACCCTTATGCTTCTGTGTGACTTCCGTTTCCTCTTCGTCCTCCTTTCCTTCCCACTCATGCTTTCCATTCTCTCTCACCCACACTTCCTCATTATTCTTCTTCTTCTTCTTCAACTTCTCTACTTTTTTCTACCTCCGTCATCCATTCTTCTTCCCAGTCTTCATCTGGCTAGTCTAAAAAACTCTCTTCTCTCTTTTACCCATCGCGTTATCCCTTTGAGCCTCTTCTCCTACCGTATAACCCAAAGCTCTCCAGTCTACCCCTATAAGGAAAAAATTTGTACTTGAGGAATTACTGAACTAGTTACGATGTGGCGGATATGAGGAAAATTCGGTGAATTAACAATAACTTTTCTGTAAATTATATCGAACTGTTTAGTCATAATTACAGAACTGATAATAAATATCAAAAATCGGTGCCGTAAAAGTTCAAAATGCTTATTACGAATAAGTTGAAGAGAAACTACATCTCCGCTGTGAGAATCACGGTTCTCGGTTGCTCAAAATTACAGAACTCTTTGTTTTGAAATACACGGACGTGGCGACGCGCTACACATGTGTGTGTCGCAAACACAGTTGCGATACGACAGTACAGTTGCGTCAGTGTGTGTCAGTATTGCGTGTCCCGGCATGTTATCGGCGAGATTCAATGATTAAAGAATAACAATTAAAAGTTACAAGAACAAAGAATTAATGGATATTATCTGTCGTAAGTTCTAGATGAGTTCTGTAATTAGAATACCTTTTAGGGAGAAAAACGGAAAAATGTTATATTTAAAGAGTATTTAAATCAGTTCTTATTCTCATCATCATGTATATTTCGTATTGGTCCCGGGTTTTTTTATATCTTATAATAATTACTTTGAAAATTACTCAACAATTACTATTGTGAGATTTGAAAACTTTGTACGACTTTGGTAACGAAGTTACTAAATTAGGTAAGGAAGTTAACTCTCATTATTCGACACAGCGTTGTAGCTAAATTCGAAGTATTTTTAAATTCAATTGATAAAATCATATAAGATTTTCTGTAAAATTTATAGCAAAATGTATCCTTTCACTTTCCTGGAGAATAAACTGAGCTGTTTCCTCTACAGAGAGGTTACTTAGTGCGTGCATAGCGCATTGTTCTAGTATCAGTTATAGAATAGGCTTAAGTACATTTGTGAATAAGTATATTAAGAGGAGTTCTCCATACAAAATTTGCTTTATTTCATATCTTAAACCTTTGAGAAAGTAGAGGAACTGGTTATAACTGAGTCTTGAATGTAGTGTTTTGATACGTTACTTTCTAAAAATCATTTTATATTCCCAGAAGTTAAATTTTTTTATTAAAAATATTTTCGAAACTGAAAATTATATTTCAGTTCGAGTAAAATAATAAAGATTGTTGTATTAATCTGTGAACTAAATTTTTTTTTAATGAACACATATATAGTCTCTTTACAAGCCCATTACTAGAAAGAAATATTTGTACACTAAAAATGGATCCTGCTATACTGAACATTAACCGAAGCAGCATGGGGCAAAAATATTTAATCCTAATATATATTTTTTTTAAATGTCACAATTTACAGTTGAAAATTATTTCAATGAAAAATGTTAGAAATGATCAATTTTGACTTAAAAAAGGTTCAAATCCAATAGATTTGTAATAAAACTTTTATAATTAGATCGTCTCACATTTAAACATTTAAAATTAAAACATCTAATACATGAATTATTATGATTACGTATGAAATTGAACAACTGAAGCGTGCTCTACAACAGTGCATTAAACGTCACTTGCCATGAGAGTCATTTTGTGCCTATATTCACATATTGGATGACCTTTATGACAAGTGGCGCATAATGCACTGTTATAAAGCACGCTTCAATTTAAAAACATTTAATTTCACGAATCTAAATTACAAACTGTAATTTTTCAATTCTTTGAGAGCATTCAATTTTTGAATATACAATTTCAAAATGAAAAAGTGTGAAATTCGACAATATAGTATCAGGGTGTCTAGCGAACTGGGAAATCCGGGAATTTGTCTGGAATCTTGAGCACCTTGAAGAATACGGGAAAATACCAGGAATTCGTGAGCAGATCTGGGAAATATGTGGTCACAAATTTAGATAGAAATTTTTATTTTCAGCGTCGAATTAATATTATAAAATGATACGATTCCATGGTAAAAGCGCGTAACAAGTTTAACGTGGTCGACTTATTGCTAACCAATCAGAAGCTGTGAAATCTTTGAAATTTACCAACAAAAACCGGGGGCTGGTAATCAATCTGTTTACTAATGCCTGAATAAAAGTCAAAGATTTTTTTGCTTTAATCTAGTAAATTTCCGATCGTATTATCGTCTTGAGTTTTGAATTTTAAACTTTTGAAATTGAAGCTTAAAATTTTTTTACTTCAAACGCTGAATACTTTACGCGTATAAAATGGAAGCTCTCAATATTATTCAATGGAATCATTTCAAATGAATTGACATACATATAAATTCACGTTTTTCTTTTCCATGCTCTCAATGGAAGGATGAATCAATACATTATTAAATTTTGAAAATTATATAATTTTGAATCCATTTTAAGTTAGAAACATTAAAACTTAAACATTTTTCAATTGATTGTTTAAAATCAAACACATTTTAAATTAGGGTTTACATTTTTTCAATTTAAAGTCGTTTGCAATCAACAATTATTCAGTTGTTATTTATAAATTAAAATTAAAAAATTTCACTTGCAATTTCAAAATTTAACAAAATGAAACAATGAAATTCTTGCCTTAAAAGGTTAAACTTTGCACTCTGACATTTTAGCGATTCAAGACTTTCTATTTGAAACAATTCATTTTCAAATTGTTTAATTTTGAATATTTGATTTATAATTGCTTATTTTAAATAAGCAGCCAAATACTGCTAAATATTTAAAAAATGTCTTTTTTTAGTTAAAAGTTTCAATTCGCAGTGGGTTAAAAATGGAATATTTAAAACTGAAACAATATTTGAACGTGTATAATTCAAAATTGAATAAAAGAGTTTAATTATGAGTCTATTCATTTTAAATTATTTAAAAATTGAAAATAGTTTATAAAGTTTCAATCGGACGTTTACGTTTGTTTAACTACTAAATTCTCTGTCGTTTTCCTGTTTGCCGGGTTTAAAAAAATCCTGGTCATTTCACGGTCCAACGGCTACCACATTTTGAAATTATTAGTTTTAGGGTAAAAAATTAAAAATTAAAAATGGTCGAAAACATGAATTTTTCCAAAAATTGTTTTCATCTTTTTGTGAACATCAAAGTATATATTTGTTCTGACAAATTTTTAATTCCGAGTTTTTTTCCAAACTTTACTTCTTATTCATGTTAGCATTTGGTTTAGTGATAGTTGTACAACTTTTAATCAACGCATATATGGTGGAAGTTTTACTCATACATTTTTTTTATTTTCTTATCATTTTTGTATGTTTTGTTTTGAGTGATCATTAATTTGAAGAGCAAATATTTTATATTAAAGATTTTTTTTACTCTTTCAGAAATATTGGGAAAAAAGCGTAAATAATCACATTTTCTTGGGTTTATATACCGTCGAATATAATCGACTTTTTTTACAAAACTGTGCTGATTTTTTCTTTGATTCTGCCAAGATCTGAACTTTGAACAAATAAGTAGTAATAATTTCAAATTGTGCAATCGTTTATAAATTTAGTGTTCAAGTATAAGAAATTTTTTAATGATTGAAACTTATTTCTTATAAGTTCAGACTTTTCATTTCAAGGTATTTTCTTTAAAAGCAGAATTATTATACTGTATACTTTTTACTCTATAATCTTCATATTGTTAAAACAAACCAGCATTTGAGTGATTACACGTGTTCGCTGATAATGTGAGCTTAACCTTAAAAAATACACCATATCAAAATCACATTATAATTTATAGGTCATTTAATTCAAAGCTCACTATTATACACTAATCTCCCCTAGTTGTTATACAACATTTCAGTGACAAACGTCACAAAAATATCCGAGGTTCAAGTAAGAAAATCAAATATAACTCGGTTCACTAAAAATTTTTGGTCCGACACTGGTCGTTTCTCACAAGCGGTAAGAATTTTCTTGTTTAGTATATAAGGACCATTTCGACTGATACCCTCACCGTGCGATATTTTGCGTTAGATGTATATGTTAGATTAGGCTATAGAATAATGTTTGTGTGCGGTACAATAAGTTAAGAATGTGTCTTTCGTGTGTCCTCCGCCCGACATTCCTACCTTCTGATATACAATGTAGGCTAAATATAGAAGCGCCCCTCTATAAATTGGATTTTTTTCGTGTTGGAAACGACGGCGCGGTGATGTGGAAATTACAGAAATCTGCCGTGCTTTTGATTTGAGAGGCGTTCTGTGAAATATCCAGCCTTCCACTTTGTTTTTAACGGACTTTAGTTTTGTAAATTTTAAAGATTCCCGTTGCTAAAATTACTGTTCCGTTTAAGAATTCTTCCTGAATTATATTTAATTCTCATAGAAAAAGTTTTGTAGAATTTACAAAAACGTAGGTCTGTAATTATTACGGATTTTTTGTCACATTCGCCACATCGTAACTAATTGTGTAATTCCTCAAGTACAAATTTTTTCCGTGTAATGTCCATCCAATTAATCTCTCTTTAAAAAACTCTGAAAAGGATTATGTTTCGGCAAAGTCATATCTACGTGGTGCTGAGAGGTTGCTTTTTGGCATGAGGGGTCGAAGCCCAAAAATTAAAGTTGGTATTTATGAGGAGCCTGGAAACAAGAAACTCTATTGGCACTGTAAAATTCTGAAGAAGATAATTTTTTGACAAACTTATATCTGCGTTGTACAATAGGGGTAGTTTTTAGCCATAAGGTTTGGAGCCCAAAAATTAAAGTTGGTATTTTTGAGTGGCCTGAAAATCAGAGACTCCGTTAACATTGAAAAATTCTGAAAAACGTTATTTTTCGGCAAAGATATATCTACATGGTAGAGAGGGATTGCTTTTTGGCTATGAGGGTTGCAGCCCTGAAATCTCAGTTGGTATTTTTAAGGAGCCCTAAAATCAGAGACTCTGTTAATATTCAAAAGTCCTTCAAAAGATTATTTTTCAGCAAAGTAATATCTACGTTATACAGAAAGGTTTCTTTTTGGCATTAAAGGTTGGAGCCCGACAATCGAAGTTGGTATTCATGAGGAGTCCAAAAATAAGAGACTCTGTTAACATTGAAAAATTCTGAAAAAGATTATTTTTTGGTTAAGTCATATCAACGTGAAACAGAGTGGTTGCTTTTTGGCATTAAGGGCTGGAACCCAAAAATTGAAGTTGGTATTCCTATAAAGCAAAAAATTATGCCCACAAATTAGGCGTGCTTCATTTTTCAAAATGTTGAATTTTCATGTAAGGGATGATTTTGAACGTTGATTTTGGGACTCAAGGGTTGTTTTGGGGCAATCGGTTTTTGTGGACTTCGAGAGCCCGAAAAACGCCCAAAGTTCTGATCTATAAAGAATGCCAACACTCGATTTTGGAGGTGCTAGCTTAGTGGACTTGAAAAAAATGTCAAATTAAAAATAATCGCACCAGTCGGCTTCATGAAACTCTAGTAGATATCACCAACTCCACAAACACAATCAGCCACCCCAAAAGACCAACTCTACCACATTTATTGTACTAACTTCGATTTTTGGGTTTTAACCCTTATGGCTAAGGACTACCCTCATTGTAAAACGCAAATATAACTTTGTCAAAGAATAATCTTTTTCAGAATTTCACAGTGCCAATAGGGTCTCGTATTTTTGGGCTCTCCTATAAACCAACCACCATTTTTAGGCTCCAGCTCTTAACGTTAAAAATCAACCCCCCTGTACCACGTCGATATGACTGTGTCAAAAAATAATCTTTTTCAGAATCTTACAGTATCAACAGACACTGGAAAATTCACACTAATTTGACATTCTTTGGGCTGCTTTACTTGAAGGCAGCTAGGATGAGGTTCGCTAAATGTGGTAGGGGTGGTTTCTTGGGGTTGCTTATCATCATAGCGGGATGGGTAGCATCCACTAGAGTCTTCTGAAGGTGACTGTTGTGATTATTTTTAATTTGAATTCTTTTAGGCTGTTTTACTTTAAGGCAGCTGAGATGGGGTTCGCTAAATGTGGTAGGGATGGTTTGTTGGGGTTGCTGATTATCATTGTGGGGCTAGTAGTATCCACTAAAGTCTTGTCAATGTGAATGGTATGATTATTTTCAAATTAAAATTTTTTGGGCTGTTTTACCTGAAGGCAGCCCAAAAGCAACCCCTCTGTACCACGTAGATATTACTTTGCTGAAAAATAATGTTTTTCAGAACTTTACAATGTTGACCGAGACTCTGATTTCAGTGCTCCTCAAAAATATCAACTTAGATCTTAGGCCTCCAACCCTTAAAGACAAGAAGCAACCCCCCTCTACCACGTAGATATGACTTTGCCGAAAAATAATGTTTTTCAGAATTTTTCAGTGTTAACAGAGTCTCTGATTTTTGAGCTACACAAAAATACCAACTCAGATTATTTTTTATTTTCGTACTCTTTCGCACTTTTACACCTTATGTACTACGTACTCACTCACGTACAGTGTCACTGCTTGGTTTCCGAATTTCTCTCGTCATTGAGTCAGTCCGCGTTCGCCAAGAAACAAGTTAGTACTTTTATAAATTCGCCAGTTTATTTATTTCTGAATAAAGACCGTGCTTTTCGGCGTCATTGTTATTAATTAAAGTGCTGTGATTTTTATTGACCTAATATGCATGTCTCCCTGCCAGAGTCATTCAGTCATCACGTCATTACAATGTCTTATTTTTTAGTGTTCAAAACATATCCCTTGAAATCTTTCAACTCCTCTTGAATTTATTTAAAATATTTAAAATAATTAGAAATCTGTAGACATCATTTTAAATCACTTGAAAATAAAATAAATTGAATTTATTCTCTAAAGTTCTTTACAAATCCCTTGAAATTTTTTAAATCTTTGAAATACTTAGATGTTCTATAAAATCTCTTAAATCTTTTGTAATTCACTGAAATTCCTTGAAATCTTTGGAAATCCTATAGAGAGTTCTTTTGTATGAACAAATTCAGGTAGAAAAAATTATTCGCAATATTTTTATATAATTTTTAAGAAGCTTAAATTATAGACAACTTCAAACTAGAAAATTAAAAAATGTTTCTAATTTTTTTTTTAGGTTAATCTTGAGTGCGATAAAATTTAAATGATTTAATGACAATCTTTTGATATGAACCATTTACGATATTTTGCTAGTCAAAATAACAATTAGTACGGCTTTCTGAAGCTTAAAATATGAAAATTATAATTTTATTGTTATGATTCTTCATAATACAAATAATTACCAGAATAAAATTCTTATTTTATTGATTTTTTC
>JAUMHM010085475.1:0-11587 GCA_032362435.1 Melikaiella ostensackeni | reverse complement strand
ATCTTACGTGTGGCGATATCGAGGGCCGTGAGCTCGTGCTTCGTCCATGGAACCACCCCAAATGAATAGAGTAGAACCGAGACGGCAAGCATGTTAATTGCAGATATCTCGTTCAACGCTGACAGATTAGAAGACCAAATTTGTCGAAGGAGACGCTTGTATGTGCTTCAGAGAGCCACCTTTACTGATGTTAAAATTCGGAACGCAGCTCTCTGGCACGCCTAGGTATAGGTAGGTCGCTCCAGTGCCAAGTCGTCTAGTAGCATTCCTGTCCTCGAGCTCAGAATCGTCGCGAAGGCTAGCAAGTTGTCTTCGCTTCCAGTGAATATTGGCACACTTGTCCAATCCAAAGTTCATACCAGTTTCTCATGTGTAACCCGCGAAGATCTTTAGAGCATTCTTAAAATGCTGTGTTTCAGAAGAATAGATCTTTAAGTCATCCATATAAAATATATGAGTGCCCTTATGCTCACGATTATTAGATCCGCCGCAGAGGTACCTATGAGAATCACGTAGTGAGAAAGATAGTGGCAAAAGTGTGATGCAAAAGAGAAGAGAAATAGAGGTGGAATAGTCTTGACCAATGAAGTGATTGCACGAACTGTTGCAATCACCTCATTGGTCAAAACTATTCCACTATTCTACTAATCTACCTCCATTGGACTACGCGGAATATGATTTGAAGAATAGGAATGCGGCAGGTGGTTAAAGTAGCTTTCCTGAAGTATGTATTCGACCTTGCATGTATTATCTGAATTGCATGAGTCTGCAAAAGTAGAGATTCAAATATTGATGAAAAAAAATGTTTGACCTCAATTCTGTTTTTTGAAATTTGTCAATAACATTAATAAATGAAGTTGAACGTATGCTATTGATATTATAGCATGATACCTTGAGAAATGGTATTGAAAACGATTATTTTTCCCTATAAAGAAAATCTATAAAGAGTTTCTAATAAAGTTAGAAAACTGAAAAGTTTCTATAAAGAGTTATTATTACAGTCGGGTCAAATATTATACAAGCCTCATGATAGTATCAAGACTAAATATAACTTGATATAATTCTGTATTATAAATATACCATATTTTAGGGAACAAATTGGATTAAAGTAAGAATGAAAAAAAACAGATATTTAATGATGTTTTATTTTCGAAATAAAATTACATGACATGCACAAGTTTTTGCTAATCCAGAATTTCCCGGTTGTTATGTTCCATCCCCTTCAAATTCAGTCTTTCCCATATTTTTCAGCATGTACGATTAGATTGGATTTATCATGGGCGAATTCGTCCACCTTGATCTTCTTCCGAATTCTGGAAATTAGTTTCTTTAATCTCGTTACACTCCAACTGGTGGTACATATCTCTGTTGCCCAGATTTTTCGGCATTGTCGACTGTTTTATCCTGTTCAGATTTTTTAGTTTGTTCAGAATTCTGAGTCTCTTGAGTTCTTTCATGGGACTTTTTGTACGCTTCATGTTTCCTTATCTTTTGAGCTTTTCTAGCTTCGCGAATCTGTTCAGCTTTCTTATCATTGACAGAAGCTGATGCATCTGGAGCAACGACGGAAGGAGGTATCCCGTCATTTCCTTTTTCTGGAACTTTATCATCTGGACGAAGACCAGTATCAACCTTTGATTCAAGTCTAGTCTCATCACCACAAAAACCAGAACCAACATAACAAGGACCAATACGTGAATCGCCAAAATCAGAACGATCATTTATCATTTTCGACGAAGATTGATCTATAACAAAACAAAAACAAAGAATAATGAATTAATATCTGGTTTTTGTTCAACTTTAGGGGTGTGCAAAAGACTTAAAACTTCGAGGTGGGACGATCCACCTTCGAAATACTATTCCTTTCATGAGGATATACACACAATAGTTCAATTCGACTCCTCCCCTTTATTTTTACTTAAATTTTGAGTTTATATTGTTTTTTACTGTGTACAAGCTTGCTTCTTTGAATAAAATATGTAAATGTAACCGCCACGATTGAAATGCGAAAATTGAGAGACATAATTTCAAAGCCTGTAAGTTTGTTCGGATTTAAGATGTGGATAAGTACAAACTGACTCCATCAAAAATTAAAAATTTGAACTTTAATTACTTTTGATCTGGAGTATATGAAAACATTCAAATCTAGTATACTTCATGCTATAATACACAACTAGAAGCCAAAATTTCTTTGTTATTCATTTATATTACTGAGATGTCTTTGACGAATATAAAAGTGAACATCGAGAAAAAGGCTTCTTCGCGAGTCAACAAAAATTTATTTGAATAAAAGAAATTCGTGCACTGCTTTGCGGTCAGAAAAAAGTTTCTTTGTTTTCAAGAGGATTTTTGGTTATTATTTTTATTTGAATTAAAAATCTAGTTTGTTGTTCCAAAAAAATTTTTGAAAAATAGGAAATATTTTTGTAATATATGCAAAACCAAACTTCATTTAAATTATAAAACAATTAGATTGTCTTTATGCCCTTATGAAAGAAGATTATTAGTACATTGGATCTAATAATCTTTTGACGAATAAGTTTTGAAAATCCAACACATAATCGCGAAAGAATTACTGGGTCCAATACTTACCAATACTTTATTTTTCATAAAATTGATTTAAATATTTGGCTTGATAAAACGATGAACTTAAATATACTTATTGCAGGAATTGCACTCATACCCGCTTTTGGGGATAAAAATTGAACTAACAATTTCAATCAGTTTTAGATGCTTAAACTTTCTGCAAGTTATAATTTAAAAATAAATTTGATTTAGCTAATGCGAACGTAATTTTTAAGTTTGATGATTTCAACTCTGTGGTAAAAAGGCATAAGTGCTTATTTAACATTTTCATGAAAATTTATATCATACCAGTGTTCGGAAATTCGAATAATATTATTTAAAGTCCTCAAATTTGAATGGCTTTTGTACACTATAAAATTTAAATGAACGCCAGTCAATATGTGTCAGGTGCGTGCGGTTACGTTTTATCGAGTTTCGTGGTGTTTTTATGCAATCATTAAAGGAATTATATTGAACGTGGTTAAAGTAAGGTAAAACAGATTAGATGCGTTAAAAATAATTCTTGTTTATCCATTTTGAGACAATAACTTGTAAATACATACTAAAGAAAATTCACTGAACAGTTAGTAGTTTTCTAAAAAATTAGTAATTTTCCAATAATCTCTAGTGACTCACTTTTCTCTAATTCAGTTAGTAGAATTTCACTAGTAATGATAAGAGAAATTTCAATAACCTAGATTTAACAAATACAGTAAGGAAACTTTAATTTGATTTTGAGAAATATCTTTCTTGGTTCAAAATAATGAGATTAAATAAATTATTTTTCAACTTTTTGTGAGTCATTTATTTCAATAAAAAAATAGTTTTTTGAATTAAACAAATAGTATCAAACCAATCATTTCTTCAATTTGAAGAAAAAAAACACCGTCATTATTGAATATCAAACCACTTTTTGCTACTTTTAAAGGTACTTTCATTTTGAATTGGAACTTTTAAAAAACGCAGATAAAGAAACGATTTTTTAAATTTAAACATTATTTTTCTCTGTGTGAAAAGTTTTCGACATATACCAATAAAGGAACAATTATTCTTTAAAAACAGTTTCCACCGGACTCCATTTTTAATACTGAGACTTTTTTTTGCTAATCGCTGCGCAATATCAAAATAATGATTATTCTAAGAAATTTTACAAATTGTAATATTTTATATTTTGCCTAAATAATTTGAAAATAAATGCAAAAGAAGCAACTCTCAACTCTTAGTATCAATTTCTAGATGAATATCAACCAATATGAAAGTTTTCGATTGCTTGATGAGAAATATTATTCAATTAATTGGATATTATTTACCTAAATGAAGTTAAAAAGAGCCTGACTAACTGTCAGATAAAATTCAAAGACGAGAAAATTTTTTAACGGTTAAAAAGTAACGATGAAAATCAATGACTTGTTTCAATGTTAAAGAATTCGAATACTAAAAATGTGTAAATATACTTACGAATGAAGACCGCAGAGGTAAAGAGCAGAGCAGCAAAAAAGAATTTCATTTTCTGTAGTTGCAACAACCACTTTCTTCTGAAATAGTTGGTAACTGATAAATTTTCTAGAGTATACTGGCGCTTATATATCTCATTATTGCTCAACTTGCAGAGAAATCTATATAGAAGGAGAAAATTTATGATTCTTAAAGACGCGTTCTTCATACATTCGGATTGTTTACATCAGCTGTGTCCCAATAAATTTTATAACGCATGATTAGTGCGGGGCACCAAATTTTTTTTTGTCCTCCAAATCGAGGTTAACGTTGCCTAAAATCTTTTCCTCTAATTGGAACACGCAGAGAATATACAGTTTCACGTCATCAGATGTGTAAACATCGACAGCATAGCGTATACTTATTATGTACATAATTTGTACCTGAAAATGTTTGTTTAGAATTTCCGCATCTCAGAAATGAAATCATTTACATGAAGACAATGAAAAATTTCAATCGTTTGAAATTTGAATTTAAAGACCAAAACTTGATCAATCCTACACTGTAAAATTTCTGGAGAATTTTCCCTGCTCTTTTTTAGGGGAAATTCCACATTTTATGCTGAATTTACGTTTCCCCGAGAAATAGGGAAATTTTTCCCCAAAAATATGATAAGTGCCATGAAAATTAGAAAATTTTCCCTAAAGTAAAGGAATCAAGTGATTCTCATATAGTTTAGGAAATTTCTTATATTTACATTGCGATTTTCCCCAAAAAAGTGGAAAATTTTCCGACAAACTTGGGGAAATTTTCCGAAAGTTTGCGAATTAAGTGAACCCTGTAAAATGTGGGGAATTCTCTTTAGTTTGGTGAAGTTTTCAACAATTGGAAAAATTCAAGATGAAAATTAGGAGATATTATTCTATGAGAAAGAAATTATGATTTATATACGTTATTTGGTTAAGCTCATGAACAAAAGACCATTGTTGGAAAAGTTCAGGTAAGCTAAAGCAGGTTCATATGGGCAGCACTTGGTAGATTTGAGTCTAAGCATCTGCCCTGCACTTAATTTTGAATTTATATTAGAATTATATTTGAAATTTTCAATCATTCTAATGATCTCTTAAATAACAATGAAAAATAAATAATTCTATACTGAAAAAAATCTTAGATCCGAAGAAATACATTTCTTTGATTCTATTTCTTTAAGCCAAGGAAATTGTTTGCTTAATTGTAATGAATATTGCTTGAAGGCAACAAATTCGCGTATTGATTCAAAGAAATCATTGCTTTGGGAGCCATTTCTTTAAACCAAAGGAATATTTTTTGGCCTATGAGAATGTTTTCGCATTTAAAGAAATATTTCTTCATTTAAATGATTTCGAACCTTTGAATTGAAAAAAAAATCCATTTGAAATAACTAATTCATCGATGAGTAGACCAAATATTTTGGTTTCTTTGAATCAAGGAAATATTAAGGTAACTAAAAGCGATATTCATTAAGTGGAAGGGATATTTCTTTCAAATAAGGAAGTTGGTATCACTATTTTAATAGAGCATGTCATTAGTTGAATAAAGTAACTTCTTCACTTGTGTATTAATTTATTTACTTAGAAGAAGTGTTCCTTTTGGCAAATAAAATGATTCAATCATGTCAAATGAACATTTCCATCGAGTGATGAAATATATTATTAGAATAACTTCGTACAAGATTTGTTTGAAAAAATATTTTTGTAAAATTCATGTATAGTATAGAGTAGATCAGGACAAATACCGTTAGTTGCGCAGAGCATATGCTCTCACAATAGAAATTGGTGCTCAAGTCTGTGAGTTAGCCATAAATTTTCACCATTAGTTATAATCTGAAAAGATGTGGTAATTGGTGGTGATCGGACTTCCTAAGCAATGGCCGTGCTCGAAATTTTTCGTTTACTCCGTGAAATTGGAAATCAAAATACTATTGTAAATTATAACAGTATAATAATCGACGAAAATTACACAAAAGTAGGGATTTTTCATGAAAATATTGGGGGAATTTGCCAAATTTTCAGAAAATATGTCGGGAAACGTTCCGCCACATGTAGGAAATATTCCACACCATTATTTGGGGCTTCTTCCTACAATATTTATGGAAAATGCTCCAACCTGTGAGAAATATTCCACACCATTATTGGGGAATTTTCCTCACAATGTTTGTGGAAACCTTTCAAAATTTTAGGAAATATTCACCAAGATTTCTTGAGGATATTTTTCCCAAATTTTTCAGAGAAAATTCACAAAACTTTGGTGTAATTTGCGTCACCAAGATTTTGGGTAATTTTCCCCAAAAAATTGTTCACAGCGTAGACTGAAATCTTCAATTTTGGACAATTTCAAATTGGAAGTATTCTATATTGGATTGATTATTAGGTTTTATTTCAAGGCATTCAAAGATGAGCAATTTCAATTTGGAGTTCTTAAGTGATAAACGATTTTCTCAATTCGGGGTTTAGAAGTGAATGATTAGAAATTGTGAAATATCCTTGATTAATTAATTAGATGTGATATAAAGTAAAAGTATACAGAGTTTTAATAGTTCTATATACTTATAATTAAAAAGGTTCATAATAAAAAGATAAATTCTGTAGTTTTCTTGTTTGCTTCCGATTTCAATAAATTCCTGGTCATTTTCCTGAAAGTCATTATAATTAGCGAAATGCTTTAAATTCCAAAATAATTGCGGCAATTTCACAAAATTGAATTTGACGCATATCCAATGATTTTACATAGTATACTAGAATTGTTTCATTAAGAGCAAGGTATCCTATACATCATTGCTTCTATCTATTAAGCTTTACAAACACGCCTTGATGTAAAAGCATGATATTTACATAGAAAGAATGTATTCAGAACTAAAGTGTTATAAACATAAAAATATTCTTCAGCTTAAAACAGAAAAATGTCGTATTCTAATCAAGATCAAACAGGTTTCGGCTGTCAATTTTTTAAGAAATAACATTTTTATCCTGCCATCCACTTAACGATAATACTCTAAAGTAAATTTCACTGTGTTTATTAATGTTGACAGTGTTTCAAAATTTGGTTTGAAAAATATTTGCAAAGGGCTGTTCTTCATTTTTATTATATGAATCCATCAATTGGCGATCACTGGGGTCTTGGTGATGACTGGGTGTTTTACCTTATGTGGAAAAAACGATCTATCGGATCTCATTTTAATTTAAAAACATTTATTTGTTGCTTGACGAGAATTGAAAAAGGAAAAGAAAATTCTGGAACGCAAATTAAGTAAGGGGTAATTAACTAATTAGTTACGAGAAATTTGCTGTCAAGCTGCCGTTACGCTTGGCAATAATTTTGCGTTTCTGTTTTCTCTTAGCTTTTCCCTCTGCTGGGTCGATTTGTTTGCATAAGGATTCATAATTATTTAACCATGTATAATCAAGAATATGACAGTTATCTTGTGTGACATCATTTGAGACTTGTGAATCAATAACTCCGCGTTAAATAAGTTTTCATTTTTTATAAAATTTCATAAGGGCTAATCGTTATGAAAAAAATATGTTTGCTATAAGCTAGTAAATACGTGTTTCTTTGATAAGCATAACCTTAGAAGGCTAAATAAGTACAGCGAGAAAGTTATTCTAAACTTTTCCCAAATTTTCAATTATATTTGAATGAGTATCATCATTTTAACAGCAGATGATTTATTTTTTCGAAATACACTTAAATCTCCGTTTGACTCTAGTCCAGGGTATGGCCTGCTATGACCGTAAGGCTCTTGCACGAATTTCCACGATCTAAACAGTCAGGGCCGTATGAGCCACTTCCAGTAGGAATACATAATATTGATTGAATGTATTTTGTACAAATTGAGATTTTTTTAATCAGAAAGGATGGACCTTTTTTAGTAATGAAGACTAATTAATGAAAAGAGAATATTCCGCGCGTACATATTTAAAAATAAATGCGAAATATACAGGCGCGTGTTCGAACGGTTCGCTTTGTCTGCACGGTAGTGCTGAACGTCACAGCTCTCGCAACGCCTTCCGCTCGTATCCTTGGACCCACTCATAGAAGAATGCGAGCTGGCGGAAATTCTTAGAAGGTGGTAAATAGAGGCGAATTGAATCAAGAGTTGAGTGTATTATTTATTTTTTTAATAAGAAAATGCGCACAATAGTTTAACTTGGCTCCCATCCTTTATTATTACATAAATTCTGACTTTCAATCTCGTTTTACCGTCTTCAAGCTTGCTTCTCTGAATAAAGTATGTAAAAATAACAGCAACGATTCAAATGCCAAAATTAAGGGATATAATTCTAAAATCTACAAGTTTGTTCGGACAGAACAAAACACAGATTTTTTTGAATATACATGATTCTGGTTTATTAACTTTAAATGCATAGTGTTTATTATAATCTTATCCTGAATTGCCATAGTCTTCAGACATAAAAAGAAAATGTGGATCTGTACAAGCGGACTTCATTAAAAATCAAACATTTAAACTTTAGTTACTTTCGATCTAAAGTATATGAATTCATTTAAATCTACCTGTATTATACTTCACACTATAATACGCACCTAGAATGAAAAATATCTCTGGTACTTTCTAAAATTACCGAGATATTTTTGAGGAACATAAAAGTGAAGATCCAGCAAAGAGGTTCTTCGCGAGTCAACAAAAATTTATTTGATTTGTGCACTGCTTTGCGGTCAAAAAAAAGTTTCTTTGTTTTCAAGAGAATTCTTGGTTATTTTTTTATTTGAATTAAAAATGTAGTTTGTTTTTCCAAAAAAATATTTTTTAAATAAAAAATATTTTGTCATATATGCAAAACCAAACTTTATTTAAATTATAAAACAATTAGTTTGTCCTTATGCTGTTATGAAAAAAAATTTTCAGTACAACGGATCTAATAATCTTTTCACGAATAAGTATTGAAAATCCAATATATAATCGCCAAAAAATTACTGGGTTCAATAATTACCAATACTTTCTTTTTCATAAGGTTGATTAAGATACTTGGCTTGATGAAACGATGAACTTAAGTACACTTATTACAGGAATTGCACCTATATCCGCTTCTAGGAATAGAAATTAAACTAATAATTTTAATTAGTTTTAGATGCTCAAACTTTCTGCGAGTGAGAATTTAAAAATGAATTTGAATTAACTAATTCAATCGTGATTTGCAAGTTTTGTGATTTCAACTCTGTGCTGAAAAAGCATGAGTGCTTAACTAACTTTTTTTTTGAAAATTTAGACAATATCAGCTTTGGGCAATTTTATTGAATATTAAACAAACTATTGCTGCTTTTGAAAGTACTTTCATTTTTAATTGAAACTTTGAAAAAACGCAGACAAAAAAACGATTTTTGAAATTCAAACATAACTTTTCATTGGGTGAAATGTTCTCGACATATGCCCGTAAAGGAACATTTATTCTTTAAAAATAGTTTTCACCAGACTCCATTTTTAATATTGATATTTTTCTGCTAATAGCTGCGTATCATTAAAATCATGATTATTTTAAGAAATTTCACAAATATAAGTATTTCACAATCTGCCTAAATAATTTGAAGATAAATTCAACTCTCAACTCTTAATATTATTTTCTGGTTAAAATTTCTAGATATTATTTAACTACATGAAGTCAAGAAGAGCCTCATTAAATGTCACGTAAAATGCAAGGACTCTCACTACATTGGAAAACTTTACGAAAAGATTGTTCAACGGTTAAAAAGTAACGATGAAAAGCGATGATTTCTTTGAATGTTAAAGAATTTCAATATTAAAAATATACAGGGTGTCCCACTGCTTATACAACCCCTTGTACTACGTGATAGTGCACAGAAAAATAAACAAAAAAATTTATTAGCAAAATTATGTACGGAACTTAGCTTGGGCACAATAGAGGTTCAAGGTTGAGTCTAATCAAGCAATGAGGAGCGAGCTTTAGCGACCACTTGTACGTGCCTCAAGCGTTAAGATAGTGTATGTCTTTTGACGACACGCTTCAGCTCCCGTATCAGGTAATTCCCCGTCGAGTCGTGGCACATCCATTATTTATTGTAAAACGCAAACTTCAAATCTCCAAAACTTTTTTAATTCTGAACCCTTCTCGCAAACATTTATCAACAAAATTAAAGGAACAAAGCAACTCTTCCAGCAACAAAAGTCACTCTTTTCTATTCCTCGTAAAATTCCTGTTATATAACTTGTTATAAAACTGACAAAAAACGAAACATTCACGATACACAGGAAAGATTCTTCTTTAAACATTTGTTAGGAGATCAAAATAACAAAACACCTTTTCTAACAACAAAAGTCACACGTTTTTATTTTTCGTAAAGTTTCTGTTACATAACGTGTAACAAAACTGACAAAAAAACTCAACATTGGCGAAACCAAGCATACATTTTTTTCAAATTTGTTCATCAAGATTAAAATAACAAATCACTTTTTCAAACAACAAGATGCTTCTTCAAGAGAACTTCAAGAGAATTTTTCGTCGTTGAAAAAGTGTTGTGTTATTTTAAGCTTAATAATGAATTTGCGAGTAATAAGTAAGCGGCTTTTCCCGAACTTTAAGTTCGGAATGTAGAAGAGGGTTTTGTTCTCTTACGTTTGTTCATAAATTCATGAGAAAAAAAGTTCGCTAAATTTCGAAAATGTTAAGCTTTTCTGTTAGTTTTGTTACAAGTTATGTAACATAAACTCTGCGAGGAATGAAGAAGTGTGACTTTTGTTGTCAGAAAAGGTGTTTCTTTATTTTAATCTTGATAACAAAATTCTGAGAAAGATCGTGTATTGGGTTTCGCGAATGTTCAGTTTTTTCGTCTGTTTTATTACAAGTTATGTAATCGAAACTCTGCGAGGAATCGAAAAGAATAACTTCTGTTATCAAAAAACGTGATTTGTTATTTTAGTCTTTCTAATCAATTTTAAAAGAAGAATACTTGTTCGGTTTCGCGAACGTTTAGTTTTTTTACAGTTTTGTTACAAGTTATGTAACTGGAACTCTGCGAAGAATCGAGAAGAGTGATTTTTTTTGCTAGAAAGGGTCTTTTGTTATTTTAAATCTTTCTATCAAATTTTTAAAGAAGAATGTTTGCTCATTTTCGCGAATGTTCAGTTTTTTGTCAGTGCTGTTACGAGTTATGTAACGGGCACTCTGCGAGGAATCGAAACGAGTGACTTTTGTTGTTAGAAAAGGTGATTTGTTATTTTAATCTTGGTAACCAAATTTTAAGAAAAAATGTATGCTGAGTTTCGCGACTGTTGAGTTTTTTTGTCAGTTTTTTTACAATTTACGTAACAGAATCTTCACGAAAAATCAAAAAGTGTGATTTTCACTGTTGGATAAGGTGTTTTATTACTTTAATTTCGTTAATAAATGCTTGCGAGAAGGATTTGGAATTCAAAAAGTTTTGGGGGTTTGAACTTTGCGTTTTACAATAAACAATCGAAGTGGGACGACTCGACGGGGATCTACACGGAGAAACCCAAGCACCTTTGATTCTTGCGTATGATACGACTCATTGGTGTTTGTCGTGAAAAAAGCGTCTAAACACCACTGAACGCTGC
>JAUMHM010085474.1:0-11587 GCA_032362435.1 Melikaiella ostensackeni | reverse complement strand
CTGCAATGTTCACGAAACGTCGGCAAGATTCGTAGTTTTGCACACGATTGAAACCCGAAACATCTCCTTTTTACTAACTTAATTTCTATTTAAATAATTAAATTTTCAATCGTAAAAGATAAATTTGCAACCAAATGGTTGAAATTTTTAAACACAGAGACAAATTTGCAACAAAATATCTGAATTTGAAATCAAATATTTGAATTTTCAATTAAGGAAGATACATTTAAAAAAAAAAAACGATTTTTTAACAAAATTGTTAAATTTTCGACTAAAATGATGAATCATCAGCCAAAAAAATGAATTTTCAACAAAAAAAATTTAATTTTCAAGGAGAAAGTTGATTTTTTATCAAAATAAAAGAAAGTGAAGTCTGTATTTAGATGCTTTACTTGTAAAATAAAATGACTAATCTTCATTTTTTTAAACATTTCAAAAAATTGTTATTCACTTTTATATTTTCCGTTTGTGATGTCACATTCTGCGCGAAACCCTCCTCCCCTCGTCTCAAATCGTCCAAATCTGCCCCCACCCCCCCGGTAGTGCGACGTAGTTTTTGAACGGCGCCTGAGACGCTTTGCTTTTAGAATGTTCGTCCCACCCTCCCACCTTTGTAAGATAACGTAAGATTACTAAGATTCGTTCTGATCCCCCTCCCTACCTAAAATCTTACTAACATTTAATTTTTCTTTTATAAACGCAAACAACGAACACAAATAGAATAATTGGGTTAATCAAATATACCTGAAAAAGTGGGTCAAGAGAGCAACACCGATTCCACAGATTAATTTTTTTATTGCGTAGTAAAAATATTTCTTACTCAAGATCTTCCACTTTCTCCCACCCCCTTCATAAATTATTGTGATATTTTACTAAAACCCCACCCTCCGATGCCCAATAAAAATTTGAATTTTTGAATTTTGCAAACGCTACCACCTGAATTTCTTCCTTCTAGTGAAAAAGTACTGCAATAAATTTAATTTTTAGGTCTGTGATTGAATTTTCTTAGTTTTCCATTTTTAAAAAACATAAATTCAAGACAAAGCGATTCTCTTGCCCCTAGAAAATATTTTTTATTTATTGGGGAATAATCTTTAAACTTTATGAAACAAACAAAAAAATTGTTGAAGGTATCGTCGGGCTTGGAATACGAAAATTTGTAATTTCATTACGGTTAATGGTCTGAAATGGTCTCTAAAATTTTTTTTTCTTGAATAATATGCACAGGATTTCTTTTAAAATATAAAAAAATATTCTCCATAATGAATGAGTTACAAATATTTACACCAGGTGGCAGAAAAAATTTTGAATTTCGAAATACACATTTTTTTATAGTTTAAAGATTTCTGTATCAATAAGAATCAGATGTATTGCCTTGTTCAGTAAGATATAATTATATACGTTACACGTAAAAATAATACAAGAATTTCAAAAATGCAAGCAAAAGAGTCCAATTTCTAAGTTCTAACCCGAAAAGTGACTAAAATTGATGAAAAGTGACTAATGTGCTTTAATAATGTGACTAATGTTTTTTTGAATTTAAAAGAATTAAAAAGTATTCGATGACATTTATAAGAATTGCAGTTGAATTTCAATGAATTCAGGAGAAGTTCCTAAGAATTCAGAGTAAATGAAAAATTTCAAATTAAATTCGAAATAAGTCAAAGAAATTGGAAAAAACCTAAAAAAATTCCATTGATTTCAGTAAAATGGAAATGAATTTTGAAGAATTTAGGGAATTTCAGGAGACGCTGATGAATTTCATAAGAATTTGAGTATAATGAACCAAATTTTAAAAAACAAAGAATTCCCATTGAATTTATTAAAATGGGAGTGAATAGAATTCAGCTAGAATTCAACAAAATGTAAGTGAATTGAACAAAATTTAAAAAAGAATCAATGAATTAAATACAATTCGAGTGAATTTAGAGGAATTCAAGAGAAATGAGAAGAATTCGATGAAATTTATAAAAATTCAAGGTGAATTTTTAACAAAATCCATGAAATTCATTAAGCTTCAACTGAATTTTGAAACATTCAAGAGAGTTCAAACAAATTTGATGAAATGTCTGAGAATTCAAATCGAGTTGAAAAGACTTCATTATGAATTGAATAAAAAAAATTTTATATCCATTGAATTGAAAAAAATTAAGTAAATTTCGAAGAATTTAAGTGAATTCGAAATTTTCCATTTATTTCAGTAAAACTGCAGTGAATTCTAAAGAATTCAAGAGAATTTGATGAACCTCTAAAAAAAATTTTTCGAATGAAAGAACATTGATAACAATATTTTTGCACTAAAAGAAAGAAATTTTGGGGGTGATGTTTGCGAATTTCAAAAATTAAAATTTTTATTGGGTATCCTACCCCACCTCCTACCCTTTCAAAAATCTTAGACAATTTGTGAACGACCCTATACCGAAAAAATTCTTAATAATAAAACAAATGATATTGCTAACTGTGCAAGTAACTGAGCTCACTGATGATATTATATGAATCTTTCCGTTAAAGCCTTCAAATGCAGGGAAATGATTTATGAAATGCAAACATCCCAGAAGAACAAACTTCATATCGCCAATCTGACCTAAAAAGGTGGAATTATTTCGAATGACGGAAGCGATAGGGACAGTATATAATGAAGCATCTTCTATAACATTCATCAGTTACACTCTTCACGAAATTCTCCCATAAATCACTTTCCTCTATTTAGAGAAAATGAGGATCGTCGTTGGTACTCTGTTCTTCACCACATTGGTCTTCCTTGATCCTGTTCCTTGATGATATTAACATCACATCTATATGTATTGTCCGTTTTTGTAGAAGAACACGCAAAAGAACAAAGTTCTCCAATCAGGCTCAAAGTTCGGCAAAATGTAGTCCTATTGAATGGTAATTTATGAAAAAATGCCGTTAGGACACTTATTTCCTGAGGGGGTAAAAATGTTGAGTTTTTTGTTGGTACCATCCATTTCTCCGACTTATTGTTTTTTTGAATTTGGTACACTTATAGAAAATATTATGTTATTAGATATTTATAGGATCAGGATCAAGGAAAACTGCTAAGGCGATGAACAGAGTACCAATAACGATCCTCATTTTCTCTAAATAGAGGCTACTGATTTATGGAGAATTCCGTGAACAGTGTAACTAATAATCAATATTCTACAAGATACACTTAGAAAAATGTTTGTTTGAATCAAACACATTTTTCTGAGTTGAAAATCAGCGGTGTACTCTATACTGGTCAGAATTATGCGTCCACTTACGCAAAAATTGTATTAAACACAAACGTGGAAAAAATTTGAAGCTCCGTTAAATTCAAGTCGTGAATATCAGTTTTAAAATGGAATCAAGAACAATTAAAACTCTTTATTGATTTTCGGATTATCATAATGTATAAATAGAGACGTGTGCACTACTCGTATAGGCGAAAATCACGCGATCGGTGGGTGATTATCAGATTTTTTGATGGCGTGGCCGTGGCCTGGGAGCGCTCGTGGATCGCGTCATTTTATTAAGTACACCAGTCTGTATTTATTTCGATAATTCAAAAGCCAATAAAGATTTTTAATTGTACTTGGTCTCATTTTAAAACTGATATTTACAACTTCAAATTACCGAAGCTTTAAATTTTTTTCATCACTTCTATACACACGAAATTTGAAGGTATCGTTTCTGCTGAAACGATATTCAGTTGATACGAAAATATGTATCAATATAAAGAAACAAAAGACTGTTATATTCTTGGATAATTTTATTGCAGATTAAATTGATTCTTCCAGATTGAGCGTGTAAAGCATATGCAACGAGTTGAATTTAGCGAATGGAAATTGGCTATTATCGCTTAATTAAACAAATTTTTTTGCGAGTGCAGTCATGCAATTGTGACCGGTAGTGTATGTATTAAGAAAATTGTTACTAATTTTTCCCTACATTGTTTGAAAAGACTTAAAAATGCAGTCATTTTTAATATGTACGTATTGGAAGTTTTTTCCATTTCCGTACATACACATGTATGAGTATGAATTTCTGTAGCTGTGTTGTGTATGTATATAATAACACAGTCATGAAATTTAAGGTACATGTGCATGACAATTTTAATCTTAAATATTTTTAATTTAATGCGTACGTGAATCGAAAAACCTTCCAAATTAAAAATGACTGAATTTTCAATAAGTCTTATCTATTCTAAACACCAATAATAATCAAATTATAATTCTTATATTTCATGCCTCAAGAAGCAGATCCCATTGCTATTTTGATTTACGAAATATCGCGGCCGCGTCAAGGTTTACCGAAATTCGGCATAAACCAAATATTTCCGGTGTGTCTATAGACACATCGTCATATCAAAAGATTGTCACTAAACATTAAAAATATTAATTCTAGAATAAGAGCATAGTAGCGTACTTCTTCATCTCGCAAATAATTATTTTTGTACTCATTGTAATTATTACAAATAGAAAAAAATGTTTTATGTTGATCTGAAATACTTTCTTTTTTATTCAATTGAAAATCGAATAATTTTAACTTTTTTATTTTTATCCGCATAAATATCGATAAAACAAATATATTATATAGTTGAATTTCTGAAAATGTTGGAATCCTGCATACAGAGCTAATGAAATAGAAATAATGTTGACAGAGGTTTGAATATTTTTGAAATTTATCATTTATTTCACAGTTTGCATTACAATTACAAAGATTATAAAGGCATTTAGTTGTACATATAATTTCTTAACATTGTTCTGCTACCCAAAGCCTTTCACTTTATGATCTTTGTCATTTGTGGAATACAGATTTTTATCGCTCAGATTTTACAGTGGTAATGTTGTATCCTGCCTTGTGAATCCGTCACTGCATCTGCGCAATGCCCTGTAAACAAAAATTGTTCGTAAAATATAATAAAAAAATGCAGAATAAAACAAGAATTGAAAATTTAAAAATATTTTGAGAAAACCAAATAATAATAATATTTGAAAACAATTTTTAAAAACATAAACTCAAACAAAGTCATCTTATGCAACTGAAATTGCACAAAAAGCCTTTAAACGAGACAAGTATGTTTCTAAAAATTAGTTTGATAGGTTGGAAACTATGTAATTTTAGTTGCATAAGATGACTTTGTTTGAGATTATGTTTTTTGAATTTCTTTTCAAATTTACGAAAGAGAGACATAAAGCAACGGATTTTGCATCCGTTCTGTTGAGGTTCGGTTCTTGGTCGACTCCATTAAGAATAATATATTACGAGTATTATTATTTAGTTTTCTAAAACCCTTCCACTAATGATTAATCTGATTTTTCTGTGTATAAGAAAATGATAATTTTGTTAAACCTGTATAGAAATTTATAACTAAATAAGATAAGTAACATATATTTACCATAAACGACAAGTATCCATCTACTGGTGCCTTCGGTATATGTATTTCCATACGCACATCGAAACATTTCCTCTCGTACTTGAGTAACGCAATTCTCTGTAAATCAAATTAATAATCTCCATTAGCACTTATGCTCTTAAGTACAACATTTTCATCATTACAAATATAAGTACATTAGTACATATTATTCATTATTATATAAAATTGTTAATTGCAAAATGGTAAAGAATAGTTTTTTGGAAGAACAAACACTGAAAAATTATCCTAGTACAGTGCCTATCCATTTATGAGTAAAGAAGTTCAAGTCGAAAGATAATCCTTGAAAAATTACATAATCTATAGTCAACGAGGAAGGAGGAGCCGAAATGGGTTGTTCTTGAACCCAGAAGAAGAAAACAATATTTTTTTGTAGAAATAAAAAATCGAAAAGGTTTGAACCAATTGGCCCTCAATTCTTCAACATAAAAGAATCTTTTGAACACATGTACCATTAAAATTGAACGATTTTTCGAAAACATAAGAAATTACATATTGTATAGGTTAATTTTTTAAAACAATACATGTCATAAATAAAATTAGTGTTGCTGGACTCACGCATAGCTTCTCCTAAAGTTAGATATGTTGTTTTTATACATTCACTACTGTAAACAAAGTAGCAGAGAAATACAAAAATTAAAAACCGCATGTCTGTTAATGTTGAAAAGCTTTCAAATTGAATTGCTTTTGAAGAGTAAAACTGAATAACTGAATATTCCTTTAGAAATCTCGCCTTATATATCACAAAATGTATCTCTACAATTCTACCTATTCATTTACAATACAAATATGTACCGAGTTGGTACTACCAAAACGTATTGAGGACACTTGCTACGAATGTATAGGATATCCTTCAACTCTTTGTATGAAGAATTTATGATGGGTAACAAACAGAAAACTAATATCATTTATTTACTATACTTTTTTATGTACACTTTACGACTAATTAAAGAAATCTTTGAAAATAAAATTTTTGATATTAAAGATTTCATATTAAATTTATTATTTGGTCGAGTATTGCCTTTCGGCAATTTAAAAGAATTCTGAAGAATTTTGATTTTCTCTGATAATAAATCATGCTTTTTTAGAAAAAATGAATGTTCGAAAATGATATATCAGGAATTGAGGCATACTGAACACATTGCACAATGTGCATAATAGAGTAAATCTCCTCTTTCAAATTCTGATTTATTTTTATTGTGCAGTTTCCGTTCATTTGCTTATACAGATTTTGTTTCCAAATACGCCTGCCCTAACATAAACCTTCCCATCTCCCTGAACATATAAATTAATAAAGTTACATTAATTACTATCGAAATTCTATTATTCAATTCAATTAGTCAATTAGACGAAAGTAGAAAAGTGAGCCAATACGATTAGTAGAAAATCACCAATTCGATTAGTCGAAATATATTTACTAATCCGATCTGATAGTGAAAAACTACTAATTGCTTAATGAAAATATATAAATTTATTCAGGGCTCGATATATTAATCCCACAAAAAACACTACGTGTAAAAGAATTCCGCAAGTACATGACTATTAATATTTTATCAATTTATATTGAAGGTAAACAAACTTATGAAATCAAAAAGTGAAGCCAAGTTCGAATAGTAGAAAATTTATGAATAGAAGTTCTTTTCGATAAAAGGAATTAGTTCAATGAATTACTTTATCAAATCATTTTTTGTTTTACAAAAAAAATAATTGATAGTGCAGAGGAAAAAAAAATATTTGGCGGGCCTGTATTATAATAATTTATTATTATTATAATTATTATTGTCATGTTGGCACACTTATGTTTATTATTTAAAGACAATAATAGGCCCGCCAATTTTTTTTTATTTCACTACACTATCAATTTTTTTTTTTTATGAAACAAAAATTATGTGATAAACTAATTTATTAAACTAATTCCTTTTATCAAGGAGCACCTATTTATAAATTTTCTAGTATGCGTACTTGGCGAAATTTTTTTTTCACGTATTGTTTTTGGTGGGATTTCATTCATTTTTTTTTTCGCAATGATAAAAAATCCGAATACAGTAATAAATTTTTCTGACATCATTGGAATAAACTTGTAATCTACACTCGACTTTTTCTTAAGCATTTCTTCCTTAAATTTTGGAGTCAATGGATTTCTCCAATTTTCAATTAATATCGTTCAAACTCATAGATTAATTGTTTTGAACCATTTTCTCCAAGAATCTAGTAAAAAATCAGTATAACTTTATTGATGATAGGTTTATGCCTGCATATTTTGAAAATTGTTAATTCTTGTATATAAATTGAAACCTAACTCTGTGGTATGTTTATGGATCACTTTCTCCTGAAAAAGCGGCATATGTACACCTTATTCACTATATTTATGCAAAGTTAAATCAAAATCGTTTGATTACCTTTGGCTGCAGATGCATCTGCATGTTAGAAATCGTAAAATATGAGTGGAATCGACTAAAAATGAAAAATTTTCACATATAAATCAATATATCTCAAATTCATTAAATTACTTCCAGAATCTGATAACATCTTTCTGAAAACAAATTTCAGTTCATTTGGTGAAACCGTATAAGCTGTACCTTCATCTGCATTTCAAAAATCACGTTTTTAACTCTTCTTTTATCAACGGATGCAACTGTGAATTTATTTCGTCCTGATTAACATGTAAACTCATCAAATGAAATGTCATTTTTAAAGTTTTATAATCGCTGGAATACAATTATAGCCTGCTGGCGACTTTTTCTTATGAGATTTCTTTTTTTTAAAATTTTATTATAGCTCATTTCATCAATTTTCAATTAATATCTTCCAAACTTACAAAATATTTGTAATTTGGTGGGTCCTATATGCCCACCAAGTTTGATCAAGATACAACATAAATTGACTGGGATATTTCACTTTTAGTGTTAAAAATCATTTATATTGCAGATAATAATTCCCGGCAGCGATTTTTTTCTTTTTCGCATTTCGTCCTTCAAGGCAGATTTTTTTTGCTCATTTGGGCATTTAGAATCTTTTCCTACCTTTTTTAGTACTTGGCGGCGATTCGCTACCGCGAATCTTTATTAAAAAAAGGTTTTAGAAATTGGAAACGTGAAAAATAAAAAAGTTTGATAAAAGAGCGTGAATGCGTGTAACAATTTGAGTTTATTTATTGAAACAATACGAAGGAAATATTGTGAAACTTGTCAATAGACTATGTCACCTACAGCAGCGTAACGTATTTACAATTCATTGCTTCATAATGGAAAGATAAGAATTATTTACATAATTAATCTGGGGTAAAGACACCAATCGACGAGGAATTGTCAACCTCCCGTGACTTGGCAATAATTTAAAGATTACTTTCACCAGCCCCCCCCCCAGTCATAATTTTAGAATTTTTTTAGCTTACTGAGTTGCGCCGCAAATGCGCTCATATGCGTCATCATTAAAAAATGTTGCGCCACAAAACCCTGAGAATTATTTTTTTAGTCAGGGTTACGTGGGAGGGGGGAGGGGCGGAGACACGCTAGTTTTTCCCATTTAATGAATCAAATTTTGGATTTCATGACCTTGAAGAACTTCAAATGTGCCATCAAGCGAAAATTTGGGGCCACATTGATAGCCGAGTGATCAGCGATACAAATGGGCGGATTGGCGCGATTTTTCTAAAATAATATTTTTTTAAATTCATGATAGCCGTCCGTCAAAACTTCAAATGGGCTCGAATGCGCCACCAATAAGAAATTTTGCCCCAACTTATTAAAAAATACATCGTTTCTGTTTCTTTGGGGGGGAGGGTCAGTGTGACGTAAGTTTTAAATCCTCTACATTGATATTACACTAAAAATAACTGACAGGGAGGCATTCGTCTTCAAATGCGCTCATATGTCCCACAAAAAATTTCGCAAAGTTTGAAAATTGTCCACGATGCGGAGGTTTTAACACTGCGAAGTGATGAACAAAGAAAAAATCTTTTAATCTTAAAACTTTCTACAGTCTTTTCGGCACAACCTCAAATGCGCTCATATGCGTCACATACATTTTTTGCATATCTAAAAAATTGTCCAAGATATGGAGGTCATAACACTTTGGAAGTCATAACAACTAAAAAAAAAATGTACCCTACAGTGATGACAGCCTTTTAGTATTGGATTTCAAATGCGCTCTTATGAGCCACAAAAATTTTGAGCATATTTTAAGAATTGCCCAAGACATGGAGGTTAAAACATTTTGCAAAGTGATGACCACTATCAAATTTTTTTTTAGAATTTCAAAATGCGCTCATACGCTCCAAAAAAATTTTGTGTATATCTAAAAAATTGTGCAAGAGATGAAGGTCATAACGCTTTGCAAAGTGATAACCACTAGAAAAAAATTTCAATATGCAGCGATGATGGGCTTTTCGTATAGGATTCCAAATGCGCTCATATGCGCCACAAAAATTTTCTAAATTTTTAAAAAATTATCCAAGATATGAAGGTCATGACACTTTGCAAAATGATGACCACTGAGAAAAATGTTTAATTTCCGACGATGACGGACTTTTCGTATAGGATTTCAAATGCGCTTATATACGTGCCAATGCGTCACCTTAAAAATTAACAAAAAACCATAATCAACCCTCTCATTACAACTTATCATCGATCCATTTCACGTTGATAGCACCAAATATGGCCACTCAGAGAAATGTCGTTTCGAGTCAGAAGGATGTTTCTTGACACAAAGAGAATTTCCTCTTAAATTTAACGTTAAGAGGATTTTCATTTGTCTCAAACGGAATCCTTTTGCTGCAACAATTATCCTCACGCAGCTAACTTCACCTAATCTTGCAGATAAATAATTCTGTTTGTACAAAAAAGATATTCACGTGGTTCGAAACAAAACAGGCAAGTGGACAATGCTTTTGTTTTAAGACAATTTTTTCATTGAGTGACTTTAATTGGGAATATTAATGTTTTAAAAAGAAGTATAAATGGATTGACATGATTGGCAGAGGATGGATGCAGATATATGAATTATTTTCATTTAATACCTGAGAAAATTAAATGCTCAGGACATGAAATACTTTCATATTCTTGAAGAAGTTAAATCTGTTGAGCTCTTTGACAATCTACGTTTCCCAAAAGAAAAGTGTCTTTTTTCTTCCTGAATATGATTTCATTGTTAAAAATATAAATCAAGATGTGCTTGGATTGAAATGTCTATATATACTTTGATTAGTGCAGAAATTCTTCTATCTTTCTAAGTAGAGGATGAATAAAAATGTATAGCACCCTTCAAAGTGAACTCAGATCGGTGTCACCACGAGGGTGCTTTTCAGGGGATGTTAAAATATCATTTTTAGGTCATTGAGTTGTTCAAAAATTCCGTAGTACCAACCATTTTTATTACTGCGGAAATTCTTTGATCTTTCTAAGAAGGGAATGAGCAAAAATTTCTAGTATTCCTCAAAATTAATTCAGATCAGTGTCACCACGAGGGAGGTTTCCTGAGGATATTAAAATATCATTTCTCAGGTCATTGAGTTGTTCCAAAATTCCGTGGTACAAACCACTCTGATTACTGCGGAAATTCTTCGATTTTTCTAAGTAGGAGATGAGCAAGAATTTCTAGCACCCCTCAAAGTTGACTCGGATCGGTGTCACGACGAGGGTGGTTTCCCGGGGATATTAAAATATCATTTCTCAGGTCATTGAGTTGTTCCAAAATTACGTGGTACCAATCACTTTCATTACTGCGGAAATTCTTTGATCTTTCTAAGTAGGGGATGAGCAAGAACTTCTAGCACCCCTCAAAGTGAATTTAGATCATTGTTACTGCGAGGGTCGTTTCCTGGGGATATTTGAACATCATTCCCTGGGTCATTGTATGTATTTTTTCATTTATTATTATTTTTTTATATATAAGTTTTTTTTATGAGGGAATATAGTAGTTTTGAAATAATTTAAACTGCATTTTTGGAATTTCCTTTCATGATATATTCTTCATTGCCTTAATACCTAATACAAAGTTTTTAGATAGACTTCTCTCTGTTCGCGTTCGAATTAATATTAACACTCATTTTCATTGAACAGAGACTTCCAAGATTCTCTTCCCCTCTCGCTATAATTAAATTTTATTGATCCAGGACCGAGGGAAAAGAAAATTTCAACTTTCTAAATAGGAGAGCGATTGTCGACTTCT
>JAUMHM010085473.1:0-11588 GCA_032362435.1 Melikaiella ostensackeni | reverse complement strand
CAAAGAGTGTACCAAAGGCCAATCCAATAGATTCATTCTTTCGAAAGTTATCGTGCTCACAGACAGACAGACATACACATTCGTAAAACTTCTTTTTCGGGTTCAGGGGGTCTCAAAACGTGGACATTTCACAAAAACGGGCGGGGGGGGGTCAAATTTTACACAAATCTAATACCTTCTCTGATGAGAATGTGAAAAATAACAATTTTTAAAATATGTAGACACAAAACTATCATCGACTATGTTATACTGATTTTTTATCAGATTCTCAAAGAAAATTGGAGAAGTCCGTTGAACCCAATGTTTAAAAAAAATGCTGAAGAAAATGTCGACTGTAAATTACAATGTTATCCAAACGTTGTCAGAAAAATTTATAACTGTATGTGGATTTATTATTATTGCGAAAAAGGTGAATGAAATCCCACCAAAAACACTACGTGTGAAAGAATCCCGCCAAGTACATGACTATTAATATTTCATTTATCTATGTTAAAGGTAATTAAAATTGTGAAATCAAAAAATAAAGCTCAGTACGAATAGTAGGAAATTTATGAAAAGGAGTGCGCTCAATATGAGGAATTGATTTGATAAATAAGATTATTAAATAATTTTTTGTTAGATAGAAAAAAATTAATTGATAGTGTAGAGGATTCAAAAGATTGGCGGGCCTATAATTGTCTTTAAATAATAAACATGAGTGTGCCAACGTAATAATAAATAAAATAATAATAGAAGTTATAATATAATAATGATATATAATAATATATAATAATAATAACAATAAATTATCATATTACAGGCCCGCTAGTTTTTTCATTCCTCTGTACAACTTTCATTCCTTTTAACATAAATAAATAAAATACTAATAGTCATGTACTTGGCGGAATTTTTTCACACGTAGTGCTTTTGGTGAGATTTAAATTACTTGTTCACTTCACTCTACAAAATTGAGCTCGCTTTAGTCTCGGCTTTAGCTTACATTTGTGCACGTTCATTTTAGAATTTATAACCCGCAATAACCCATCAATGAGTATAAATAATGCTTTATTAATTTCTGCTCAAATATTCCATTTATTACTCGTAAATCACGAAAATCAATTTCAAGCATTTATTTGACATTCAAGTAGCTTCATATTCATTCAGTAAGAGCTTGAACTGATTCAAAACGCAATCTCACTGATTCAAATAGATACTCTTTAAATTTGAATCAGTCAATTTTTTTTCCTAGTTCCAATCAGTGACTATTTTCCTGATTCATCAGTAAAAATAACTGATTTGAATACATTTCAAAGTTCGTTTGATAAGTTAGGTAAAGAAGCAAATAAATATTTTTTTCGAAAAGTGCCTTTATTTCTCAAGATAGTCTTCTTCGAGGACTACATACTTAGTCCAGGGATATTCCAATTTTTTCATCTTTTCGGAAAAGTAAGATTTCTTGAGATTTGCAGAATACGCATTTATTATTCAAAATGACGGAAGTATTTTGCAAAAAGTTATAAGAAATCATAATGAAATAGATGTTATTTTTATCGGTTTAATGGTCATGTATTTATTTCCAATCAAAAGACGACGTTTCGCCTACGTAACGTAAGGCCTCTTCAGGTAAGAGAAATTTCCATCTCTGAATATGATTGTAAAACATAAAATTGAAATTGAAGAACATACAAACTAACCAAAAGATAATTTTATAGAATTATTGAATTTTTGTCTAAAAAATGCCTATTGTCTCTCTAATGGTTCATTTTACCGGCAGACTTATGGAGTACCAATGGGATCTCCAATCTCAGCCGCTGTTTCTAATTTAGTGATGAAGAATATAGAGGGTCATATCATTTCCAACCTCCCTTATCATATAATGTTCATTTTTCGATATGTAGATGACATACTTGCTTGTGCCCCTGAAGATAAAATAGAAGATTCACAACTTAGATTCAATAAATATAATTCTAGATTGAATTTTACGGTAGAAAGAGAAATAGATGATAGTATTAACTTTCTGGATGTCACTGTCAGAAGAACCGATGGGAGATTGGAGACTGATTGGTATAAAAAAGAAACTTGGTCTGGGAGATATATGAATTTTAATTCATATGCTCTATTAAAATATAAAATTAGTGTCATTAACAGTCTTGTAGATAGAGTGATTTTACTTTCCGAAGAAAAATATTTTTAAAAGAATATTAGTTTAATTGGAGACACATTAATACAAAATCATTTTCCAAAAATCCTTATAAATAAATTTGTTGATTCAAGAATTAAAAAGTTAAATCAAAAACCAAATAATATTGAAATTACACAAGATAAATTTTAATAAAATTATCATACTCCCATATGTAGAACAAATTGAATACAATCTTAGAAAGGTATTATATAATGAAGGTCTAATCAGCGTTTTTCGCTCTCAAAAAGATGCTTTTGGTTGTTTCCGAAATTTAAAAGATCCTTTAAGTGAAGAAGAAAGAACGCATTCTAGATATCGCTTAATATGCAAAAATTGTAAAAGTTTTTATATCGGCCAAACGGAAAGACCTATTGATGTTAGAAGGAAGAAACACAAAAACAATTGCAAAAAAGACAATAGAAAAACTGCCCTTGTTGAGCATTCACATACTTTTGATCTTCTTCGGCAAGTTTGACATTAAGGATTTTATATTTGGACAATGATACTGTAATAACGAATCATTCATCTATGTTTCATATATGGTGAGATTTTTTTATAATTTTATATCAAACATGTTTTCCGACTCGAACTTCAAAATTAAATATATATTGTTTTTTCAAAAATCATATTTAGACATGGAAATTTCTTTTACCTGAAGAGGCCGTACGTTACGTCGGCGAAACGTCGTATTTTGATTGGAAATATATACACGACCAATGAACCGATAAAAATAACATCTATTTCATTACCACAATCTTGGTCGAAAATCATAACATCAATTTATATATGTTATAAGGAATCATTGAAAATTAGTATGCAGGGGTGTCGAGGGTCGCTGATTACGAATCGAAGGTGAGTTTTGTGAAAAACAAAATGACGGATCCAAAATGACGGATGAATTTGACAAAAAGTGATTGAAATTCTGTAAAAATCGGTATTCAGGGGTTCTGAAGTTCGTTGATTTCGAATTTGAAGTTATTTTCTCAGAAAACAAAATTTCGAAGTCAAAATGGCTGACGAATTCCACAAAAAGTGATCTGAATTTAGTGAAAATCGGTGTATGTTTTATGTGACTAACATTTTAATACGTAGAATTTGTTATGACACTTTTCTTACTTAAATTCAGGGTATATTCTAACGGGCAGTTCTAAGAGTCACTTGGAAGATGAGGAAAAGGAAAAGAGAAAGAAAAAAAGAGAGAGAGAGAGAAAAAGAGAAAAAAAGAGAGAGAGAAAGAGTAATCAGTGTATACTGTCAGGTCGGGTAGTTCTATAAAATCCTTAGAGTGCCATATACTCTGCTAAAATTGAAAGTTGCAAAAAATTGCAACTGGTTTTTTCATATATATTACTTGTGAGTGATATGAATATTAGAGAAAAATTCGGAAGCGGGGTCTCGCGGGGTTTTTTATAGATTCGTTATTGAATAAACATTTGAGGTGGTAAGCTTTAAAATTTTTCAATTTAATTAAGCAGAAATCAATTTCGAATGTTTTAAAACTGTATTTGATGGTGAATACAGAATAATCATACACACTTTTAGCAGTATACTCCATCTTGTGGAATTGAAATTCATCAAGCCGTCGAAAAGTTATGCATTTTTGGAGCGAACGATTTTTTATATCGGAACGCTTGTTTTACGAGTTACTCGCGACGATCAATTTCAGACTGACTGCCTGAAGCAGATAAAAACCTCCGCTTATCTCTGACAGTGGAAAACGATGATAAAATCATCACTAGAGGGATACAAATCAACGAATATCCCCAGATGAAAAAATAATTTTCCGACTTTTGCCTAGCTTTTTTTATATTGTCAATCACTGTGAGGCAGTACCTACTGCTTTGACTGCTGATTTGTCTCGGGTGTATCGTGGTGAATCCAGGCTTTTTTTGTTGAAAATTAATTTTTTTAGATTTAAATTCAACCATTACTGTTGAAGATTCATCATTTTAGTTGAAACTTCACCTTTCTTTTTAAATTTTATTATATGATTGAAAATTGAATGATTTTGTTAGAAATTCATCAATGGTGCTAGAAATACATTCTGTTTTTATTAATTATTCTACTTTTCAGTAGAAAATTTGCATATTTGGCTTGAAAATTCAACAATTTAGTTGAAATTTTTCTTCTCGTTTGACTGGATAATCTTTTTTGGTTGAAAATTTGACTCTTCTGGTAAAAATTTCATCTTCTTTAGTTAGATTGTGACTGTTTGATTGAAAATTAATCTGTTCTGGTTGAAACATACACTATTACATTCATCGTTAAGAAGTCATCTTTTTCGGTTGAAAATTTAACTACTTGCTTAAAAGATGAACTACTATATTGAAAATTAATGTTTTCAGTTGGAGATTTATCATTTCAGTTAGCCATTCATCTCTTTGGATGAAAATTGAATTACTTTTTTGCATGAAGTTGATTTTTTCTAACTGAAAATTTAACTATTCCATTTATGCTCGAAAACTTATCTTCTAAGTTGAAAATTCATGTATCTTGTTAGAAATTTGTTTCTTTCATAGATTTTCCACTTAAATGCAAACTGAATTATCAGAACATAATAAAATTCATCATTTTAGTCAAAAAGTCATCTTTTTCCTTGAAAATGTAATATTTCGTTGAAGTATCGCTTTTGTTTGGTTAAAAAATTAATTCTTAAACTGAAAATTCAACTACTCCATTTTTTGTTGAAAATATATCTTTTCTAGTTGAAAATTCGTGTATCTTTTTGAGAATTCCTCTTTTTGGTAAAAAATTATTCTTCTTGTTTAAAAGTTAATCTTTTTAGGTAAAAATTTATCCGTTTTCGTTGAAGATTCAACTATTTTTTGGAAAATTCATCTTTTTTAGTTGGAATATCAACCATTACATTTTTCTTTAAGAATTAATGTTTTTTGGTTGAAAATTCAACTACTTTGATGAAATATTCTTTTTTTTTGGGTTGAATGTTCATTTTTTCTTAACTGAAAATTGAACTATTTTTGTTGGAAAGTTAATTCTTTTTCGTTGAAAAGTCTACTGTTTTTTTGAAAATTCGTCGTTTTCAGTTGAAAATTCACCTATTTTGATAGAGTCTTCAACTATGTCTCTGAAAGTGAACTTTTTTGTCAAAAAATCATATTTGCGGATTGCAAATTCAACTATTTTGTAGAAATTTAAATTTCTTGGCTTGAACATTCAACTCTTTGTTGGAAATACGTCTTTTCGCTTCAGAAAATTCATCTCTTATGGTAGAATTTTCATATTTCTTGGTTAAAAATTGAATTGTTGGGTTTCAAATAATCTTTTTTGGCTGAAGATTAAACTTTTTTGTTGAAAATTCGTCTGTTTCGGTAAAAAATTAATGTTCTTGGTTGAAAATTCATCTTTTTGGATAGAAATTTAACTCCTTGGTTGAAAGTTGAACTAAATCGTCAGTCATGACTAACCTGCTACTTTCACTGAAAAGTAATAACAACTGCCTCCCGACATATATGCACGAAATTGCGTAAAAATTAATTTGTTATTCGCAAAAGTAGATCATTTTGATCTTAAGTTGATAATCAGAATGATATGCAACGGTTTGATATCCCGGCGTTTACTGTGAAGCTAGAATTCAGTCACTGATTAAAATTAGTTAAATTTTTAGCTGATTCAAATTTAGAGAGTAAGCATTTTCACTGATGAAGAGTGAAATCTCACTAATTGAAAAAAGAGCAGCTTGTAAAAGCGAATCAGTAATAATTTTGTAGAAAGTCATAAAAGAAATGGTCCCAATATCCGGAACTGAAGCTCCAGCTCACTGATAAAGCGGACTGAATCTATCGCTTCGAATTGAATGGCTGACCAATACTGGCTGTGTCTACTGTCCGATTTATTTGCGATCACATAAATTTCCTCTTGCCTCGATTTTGCAGCTGCGTGTGTAGGGTAAAGAAAGGTAATATTTCACTGAAGTGATAAATTACGGATATTTCGGTCTAAATTCTCATTTTATGCCCTTGCCGACCGAAAATTGAGCGGTGCTTCATTTTCAAAAAATTTATTATACCGAATTTTTTTGGATTTTTTCCAAGAAAATACATATTGGCAAGAACTCTTCTTATATTTATATTTTTTATTGAAACGTTGGAAGAACTGTTCGTCTTTGCTGCAAATACTTTGGAGTAATATCGAAAAATGGAAGATGAATTTTTTATATTAAGTTCAAATAGAAACAACTTTAGTCTATAAACTTTTTTCGTATCTCGCGTATTTTTTTTATGATGGAATTTTCGATTTTTAGAAAAGCCACTGCCGTTTTCTTAATGTGAAACATTTTATCAATTTTTTAGTGAATTTTGATAGAATATTGAACCCATCAACAGAATCAAAAATTACAAGTTGAATATATCTTAATTAGTTAAAAAAAATACATAGGGTATGAACCAATTACTGTGGTATCAAGCGTTAGTCCCACTTTATTTGACTATTATTTTTAATGTAAAATGAAATAACAGTATGTTTTTGTTTCACTCTAAAGTGGGACATATTTTTTGTATAAAAACATTAATAAATACCAAAACATAAAGCAATATATAAAAATATTTAACATTTATATAAAAAAAAATATTTGTAGGTATTACTGCAGTGAACAAAAACTGTGTACATATATTATTGCGGCCCTATTACTGCGGATATTAGTTTTGTGTATGCGAACGTATTAAAAGAAAAAAGATAATTCTAGTGGGGTTTTCTCACTGACAATAATTATATCATCAAGAAAGAAGAACATAATAGAAAATTCAATTAATGTTTGAGCTATAAAATAAAATAACGGAGATGTGTACCTCTTACTGCACATTTAGTGATCATAGTTTGAAAATTGAAAGTATTTTGAATACAACGTTATTAACAAAGATCAGACAACTTAAATATTTACTTAAATTTATCAATTTTTTGTTCTTACGAATATTTTACTCTAAGTATGAAGCATATATAAATGATTCTTCATGAACTTTTTGATAGGAACTATCATATACTGGTCACATATAGGTCATGTACAGATCAATTTTGATTTAAAAAACTTCTTTTGCAAAAGTATTTTTAAATATTTCTCTTATCCAAACTATTTATTGGTGATAGAGTAAGCAATTTTGAAAGTATACAAGCTTGAAAATATTTCTTGAATGCTTTTTGAAACAATTCTTCGAAAACTTAATCAGTCTTAATTCAGAATTTGCATTAGTGATCCGATTTCCATAAAGAAAGGCATTCTAAAGTTTTCGAGATCGCTGAATCCTAATTTGATAACAAAATTTCAAAACTCAAGTTGGCTTATCCAATATCGCGGATTAAACATTTCGAAATGGTCTCATTTTATGGAAATGGGTATCCTAAAGTTTTGGGGCTTGCTCAATTCAAATATAATAATAGAACTTTAAAATTCAAAATTACTGATTCAATAGGCGCATTGAGAATCTGAAAATATGTATTTTGAATATTTAAAATGGAAAACTCTTCAATTTCGAAGATGTATGTATGCAAGAGTTATTAATTTTAACTCTTCCAAGTTGAAGAAATTTTAAATATACATCATCAAATATACAGAATTTTTAATTGTAAAACTCATAACTTACATATTTTAAATTATAAATGTTCAAAAATAAGAAATCTTCAATTTTATATACTCACAATTGAAAGTTCTACAATTTTGAGGATTTATATTGTAAAATTCTTCAATTTTAAGTAATTGCAATCGAAGATTTTTCAATGTTCAATGTGTATAATAGAAGATGATGCAATTTTGAATGCTTTTTTTGAAATGGTTCCGTATTCAAAATTTAAAATTGAAATTTATTCAATTTTAAAAACGTATTTAATTGTGACACTTAAAACTCCCATAATTTTCAACTCTGAGTGTTTAAAATTGAAAACTCTTCAATTGTGAATATTCACAATTAAAAGTCCTACAATTTTGAATAATTATAACTGAAAATTCTTGAATTTTGATAATATAGAATCGCAAATTATTCAGTTTTGAAGATTCATAGTTTAAACTTTTAAGGGTATGTAATTTTGAACTTTTTTTCAATAGTTCAATTTTGAAGATTTGAAATTGACATTTATTCAATTTTAAAGATGTATGAATAAAAATCATTTTCTTTTGTCAAGTGTCAAGTGTGTTCGATTTTGAATTTTTTAAATTGAAGAAATTCCGAATGTAAATTTTCAAAATTAAAAACTTTAATTTTGAAGATTTACAATTGAATTTCATTAATTTGAATGTTTCGAGTTTGAGATGATGTAATTTTGAACATTTTTTTGAAATATGTAGTTCAATCTTGAAGATTTGCAATGGAAAATTCTCCAATTTGAAGTATGTATTTGCAATTGAAGGTTCTTCAATATTTAATGTGTAAAATAGAAACTGATGCAATTTTGGATGCTTTTTTTGGAATATTTTAATTTTGAAGATTCAAAATTGAAATTTATTCACTTTTATAGATGTGCAGTTCTTATAATTTTTTTATATATTGGCGTCGTCCATAAATGACGTCACGCTCTTTTGCTGGGGGAGGGGTTCAATAAAACGTGACGGAGTGTGACAGAGAAGAAGAGGGGATTTCATACTCCGTGATGTCACGGTTGAGATTATAATATTATTATAAAAACATTTACTATAAATTTACAAGATGAGCTGAGTTGGGATTTTTTTCGAATCTCATAAATTCCCTACTGAGAGTTATGTAAATATAATATTTTCAACACTTGGTTTTAAAACAAAAATTCACCTTTCTCTTGAATTTTCAACAGTCGAGAATTCAAGAGAAAAGCAAATTTTCAAAAAAACTGAGTTTTCAACAGTTGAATTTTCAACTGTTGAAAGTTGAACTTCAGAGAATTCAACAGTTATATCTTGAATAATTGAGTCTTCAAAAATTGAAAATTCAGCTGTTGAGAATTTAATTTTCTTTTAAAATTCGCCCTTATCATGAATTTTCTTCAGTCGAATTTTCGACTGTTGAAAATGGGGAATTCATCTCTTGAAATTTCAATTTTCTCCACTTCTCAACGCTTGCGAATTTGAGAACTTTCAATGAAAATTGAAAGAAATGGAATTTTTGAGCACTTGAAAATTCAACCTTAGAAAATTCAACTGTGTAAAATTCAAGTTTCTTCAACTTGCAACTTCAACAGTTGAATTTTAAATAGTTGAATATCGAACTATTGAAAATTCAACTGTTGTAATTTCAACTGTTAAAAATTAAACTGTTGAATTTTGAAAGAAAACAGAATTTTCAACCGAGAAAATTAAAGAAAATTGAATCTTTGACAGTTGAATTTTCACAATTGATAATTTGATTTCCTTTCAGAACTCGATTTTCTTTTAATTTTTAGCTGTTGAAAATTGAAGAAAATTAAAATTTGAATTTTCCACAGTTGAATCTTCAACAATGCAGAATTAAGCTGTTGAAATACCAATACTTCTGCAATATTCAATTTTTTTAGATTCAACAATTATACATTTTTCCTGAATATTCAACTTTTGAAAATAAAGAAAATTAAACATTGCAGAAAATTGGAATTTCAACAGTTTAGTTTTTAATAGTTAAATTCTCAAGAGTTTTATCTTCGACAGATGTATCTTCAGCAGTTATATCTTCAACATTTAAATCTTCAATAATCGAAAATTTAACTGTTAAAAATTCAATCTTCTTTTAAGTTTCGCTTTTTCTTCCATTTCTTAACTGTTGAAATTTGAAGAAAACTGATAATTCTGAAAATTGAAAATTGAATTTTGAACAGCTGAATTTTCTAAGGTTGAATTTTCAACTGATAAAAACTCAAATTTCTTCAATTTTCATTCGAAATTCGCTTTCTCTTGAATTCTCAAGCGTTGAGAAGTGAAGATAATTGAAAATTGAATTTTCAAGAGATGAATTTTAAATTTTCAACAGTTGAAAATTCAACTGTAGAAAATTCATTATGAAAGCGAACTTTGCAAGAAAATTCAATTTTAAACTGTTAGAAATTCAAATGTCGAAAATTCAATATTTAACAGTTGAAAATAATTGAAAAAAGCGAAGATTCAACAGTTGAAAATTCAAATCTTAATTTTCTTTGATTTTCAACAGTTTCATTATCAACTGCTTATACTTCAATTTACATTTTTCTTCAATTTTCAGCCTTTAAAAATTCAAGAAGAAAGCGAATTTCGAAAGAAAATTGAATTTTCAATTGTTAAAAATTCAACTGTTGAAAATTCAATTTTCTTTAATCTTCAGCAGTTTTAAACTGTCAGTCAACTGTTAAAATTTAAAGGAAATTGAATTTTTGACAGTTGAATCATGGCTTTCTTCTTGAATTTTCAACTGTTGAAAAAAAATGAACATTGCAGAAAATTGGAATTTCAACAGTTCAGTTTTCAACAGTTGAATTTTCAACAGTTGTATCTTTGGCAGATGTATCTTCAGCAGTTGTATTTTCAATAGTTATTTTTTCAACAATTGAAAATTTAACTTTTGAGGATTCATTTTTTTTCAAAATTCGCCTTTTCCTTCAATTCTCTATTGTTGAAATTTGAAAAAACTGGTAATTCTGAAAATTGTACATTGAATTTTGAACAGTTGGAAATTCAGCTATTGACAATTCAACTGTTGAAGTTGAAAATTGAAGAAACTCGAGAATTAAATTTTGAACATTTGAGTTTTCTATGGTTGAATTGTCAACTGCTAAAAAATTCCATTATTTTCAATCTTCATTCAAAATTCCCGTTTTTCTTGAATTTTTAAGTGTTGAGAAGTAAAGAAAAATGAAAACTGAATTTTCAATAAATGAATTTTCAATTTTCAGCAGTTGAAAATTCAACTGTAAAAAATTCCTGACAAAAGTGAATTTTGAAAAAAAAATCAATTTTCAATGTTAAAAATTCAAATGTCGAACATTCAATTTTCAATTTTCTTCAATTTTCAACTTCTCAAGATACAACAGTTAGAGTTTCGAAAGTCGAACTTTCAACAGTTGGAAATTCAACTGTTGAATACTCAATTTTCTTTCAAAATTCGCTTTCTTCTTTAATACTCAACTGATGAAGATTCAAGAAAAAAGAGACTTTTTTTATCAAAAACATGTGCTGAAAATGTCATATTTACATAATTTCACATCAGAATTTATTAAATAAAATCCCAAAGCCGCAAATTGACCATTAGAGGGATTGCAGAGGAGTTGAACATTGCTTACGGATCCGCTCAAGACAAAATGTCTTGAGCGGATCATGACATGCTTTCTAAGGTCGATTCCGACACATCATTCATCAAACGGATAATTAACTGGTGACGAGACGTGGATTTATGAGTATGACACGCACTCCAGACATCAAGCGAGTGAATGGCATTCACCCAATGAGCCGCGACCGAAAAAACCACGTCGTTTTCAGTCGAAAAAGAAGGTGATGCTTACGGTTTTCATG
>JAUMHM010085472.1:0-11588 GCA_032362435.1 Melikaiella ostensackeni | reverse complement strand
CGAAGAATAAAGCCAATTTTTCATTCAAAATATCGTTTTTTTATTGTCAGGCCGAAGACTTTTCAGCCCATGTAGTAAACTTAAAATTTCCAGCATCATCCGAGGCCTCCTCGTCAAATATTTGAAAAACAAAGAGCTTCGAGGAATGCTCTGAGAAAACCAAGAAAAGAAGGATTGAGGCATTGAAACACTCAATTTCAGGAGATAAAGTTGATTTGTTTACTAATTTACAGACTTTGGACAACAAGACTGCGATTGAAATTGTAAAAAAGGGTATTGTAAATGGCACAATAAATGTTAAATCAGAAGTTCAAACTAACAACGCAACCCCTTTCACTAATGACGAGGTTCTAGCGCTTTTTGTTAATTCAAAATTGACAAAAAATAAGTACGAACTTTTAAGGAAACTCTTGAAAAATAAAAATACAGATATTCTTCATACTTACAAGCAGGTTACAAATGAATAAACTAATTGTTATGCACCAATACACATTACTGAAATAGGAGCCACTATTCGACTACAAGACCTATTGGATTATACTGCTATATGACTGTTGACAGTTAACAATGTAAAACCTTGAAATGTGAAGCATTTAAAAATGATCTCAAAATATGGTGGTGATGGCATGTCCGGATTTAATCTTTACAAGCAACTTTTCGAAGATCCTGAAAGTTCTGATGAAAGTCTCTTTTTGATGTCCTTAGTTCTTCTTCGTCTTGAATGCTTAAAAGATCCATCATCGCCACTAATTTGGGAAAATCCTCGACCTTGTTCGCTAGAAAATTGTTTGCCTATAATGCTTGAGTATGCTAAAGAGAAACAATGAAAAATGTTGCTTGAATTTGTCAAAATAGATGGTTTCGTTTTTTATGTAGAACACCGACTAATTGGCATAATGATTGATGGCAAAGTATGTCAACATCTCAATGGAACAACGTCTGCATCATTGTACCATTTGTCAAGCAAAACCAAGTGAAATGAATAATTTAACGCAGATTCTGCAAAGAGAGGAAAATAAGGAAGCGTTCAAGTTCGGATTGCAAGTTTTGCATTCATGGATTAGACTAATGGAATACGTACTAAACATTAGCTATCGGTTGTCAATTAAAACCTGGGCATGTAAAAAAGATGAGGATAAAAAAGTTCGCGATACCAGGAAAGAACTCATAAAAAGAGAAACTCGTCAACAACTTGATTTAATAGTGGACACCCCAAGGCATGGTGCTGGTTCTTCTGATGATGGAAACACATCCAGAAAGTTCTTCGAAAATTATAAGACGATTTCCAAAATACTGGCTTTGATGAAGAACTTTTAAAGGTGGTACTACATGCCGGCATCAATGCATAAAGTTTTAATTCATGGTCCCAACACAATCTACTCCCTTGTTGTCCCAATCGGTCCATCATCAGAAGCGGCACAAGAAGCTAAGAATAAAGACTTTAAAATGTATGGAGAACAATACCAGAAAAGCAAGCCGTATTGGCACAAATACTGACTTACTGCACTACCTCTTATTCTGCGCTGATCTCTACATAACGAGTTTGAGAACTGATTTCATGAAGATAGAAAGACTATTGCTTTAAGAAGCTGAAGCAATGCTTCTAGAAATTACCTAGTGCGTGCAATGTGTTTGCCCAGTAGTTCTAACTCCGATCACTTTACCACAGAAGGTTATTTTCAAAATAGGTCGAACTATTCCGTGAGCCGAAAAAGAAAGTCGAGTAGCAATTAACTTTCTTTAACAAATCATCAATTGTTATCAACTGATAGCAAGGATTTATTGGTAAGTTATTTTAGGTACGAGTATATTCCACAAGAAAAACGCAATTTTTAGTTTATAAATACATTAGCTGAGAAAAATTTGTTCACAACATTGTTGATAACAATAAAAATAGTGGATCGTTATCGAAGCATCTAAAACAAGTTCAAACATTTGTTATTAACAGTTGATTACGCTAAAAGAACAAAGTTTAAATGCTGAAAAATAGCCAAATAATGCATTTTTCAAATAATTTTGTTTAAATAATTATCGAATGTTAGCAATTCATATCAAGAAGTCATTGCTAAATAACTGGCTGTTAAGTCCGTGATAAAAGTGGAACTTTATTTATAAATACATAACATGATAAAAATTTGCTTAAACAATTGTTGTTTTCAATAAAAATTATTTATTGTCATCGAAATGTCCTCAAAAATGTAGAAGTTAGTTATTTACAGTTGATTGCATCGAAAGAACCAAGTTTGTATATCCAAAAATAGCCAAATAGTGCATTTGTTGATTGATATTATTTAAACAATTATCCATTTTTATTGGATGACTAAATATGATACTTAGCTTACATTTCCAGGTAATATATGATCGATTTACTTTCATTAATTCAACTAAAAAAGTCTTTTTGTCCATAAAGTGTTCAAATTTAGTGCGAATCAAGTGACAAATCGCTGCCAACACTCATGAAACCATTTTCATTCACTTATTTTTTTATAACAAATTTACTAAGTTTTGAAACATTTGCATTGATATTGGACATTTTTTTGGATAGTTGCTTCATGTTTTCTAGGTATTTTTGAAAGAATCCAAGTATTTGTTAATAACCGGTACACTTCAAAAGTCAACATTTTTTAAAAAATTTTTGTTATTAAATACATTTTTTTTTAATTCGCCATGACAGATCGATACGGAATTTTATTAGGTTTCATCAAAAAAAAAGTTCAATTCGGATGATAATTGTCTTCTGAAAATCAATTTGTCCACGGATGTTTCTTAAGTCCCACTGTGCAACCCCCGTTTCAGATAAATAAACATCGGTTTACAAAAATGTGCTTCTATGTTTTTGATTAGGTTAGTAGGTATAATACAAAATATAAATGTGGGTCTTTGTTTATGGTACAATAATGTACTATCTTTTTTAGAAACTTAGGGAGGATCACAAATTTGGGTGTATGTTTTTAGTTATGTTTTCAGTTTGGTCATTTATATTTAGTACAATATAGGGTAATATGACATATGGGTCAATATGTCACATAAGGTAATATAGCACATAGGGTAACATGGCACGTCGAGTCTATGTTTTTGGTATGTTTATAGTTATGTTTTCAGTTTGGTCATTTATATTTAGTACAATATAGGGTAATATGACATATGGGGCAATATGTCACATGAGGTAATATAGCACATGGGGTAACATGGCACGTCGAGTCTATGTTTTTGGTTAGGGCAGTATATTTGGGGTACTAGGGGGGGCCAAAAAAATGCAGTAATATGACACGAGGTAATATGGCATATGGGGCAATATGGCACATAGAGCAATATGTTACACGGGTTAATGTGTTATATCAGGTCTATTTTTTTGGCTAGGGTAGTATATTTGCAGTAATATGGAGCACGGGGTCATATGTCAGATGAGGTAATGTGACATACGGGATAATGTAGAGCATGGGGTAATGTGGCACATAGAGTCTGTTTTTGGTTAGGATAGTATATATTGCACAATATTGTACTGTCTTTTCCAAAAACATATACAAAATTGTGTCTACTTTTTTGTTTAGGTCAATATATTTAGCACAATATTTTAGTATCTTTTCTAAAAATTTCCTCGATTCCTGAAACTGCAGCAGCGGCGAGACCTTTTTATAATATAGAGAGATAATCTGATAAGGGCAATCTTCAAAAAGTAAAAGTTACTAAAGTATACCTGGCTATTTCTTTAAAGAAAGGCTTTCCTTCCTAAAATAACAAAAAGCACAAATTAAAAATAAAAACAGCTCCTTTTTTGCATTTACCTAACAACAAAATCAGAACAAAAATAAGAAGATGTAACTTAAATTGCAGTAATAAAGAATGAGATTTAAATTTCCGTCGGTAAAAATTAGATGGCTATCGGTAAAAAGTATCTTTCAATGGGTAAAATGTTTTGTAAAATATAATCTTTTCTTTAAAATGATAAATGATGAGAAGCAAAGAAAATGTAGAAAGAAAACACTTCCATTACAATTCACAACTATAAATCTTTGAACTAAATATAATTGTCAGATATGAATGAACTTCAGCCGGTAAACAATAGTCAGGCCTCAAGATTCAGTCGATAAAACTTAAATTTTTGTCGGTAAAACAGTAAATATTATATTGCAGTTGGTATGACTTGGTGACACTTTAATTTCTGTCGGTAAAAAAATAATTTCAGTCAATAAAAGAATCTTTGAAAAAAAAAATTTTCTTGAAAATGAACTAAATTGACAAAATCTAGTTTTTTGAGCATTTCTGCGATAAATTGCGAAAAGTATGAAAGCGTTCTTGTGTCAACTGTCGCTCGTTTATTGTCTGTCATCGGACCAGTCAACAGAAACCAGAACAGAAGTCGAGTGCTGATGTGACCGATAATGTTATTATGCGGGACAGGTTTTTTTTTCTTCTGTACATGGGTTGTAGAGCTTCTCGCTGATCTCACGATCGCCGCGTTCTTGGATTTAAAGAAAAAAATCCACAACGAACGAGAGGGATCGCAGAAATGGAACCATGATCTCCCCTACTTATACAAACTCCATATATTTCTGCATGCATTACAGTTAGTGAATGAAATACTACCTTGCCGAAAAAAAACTTCCTTGTCCGTTATTTCTCATCAATTTCATCACAAAATTTACTCAATTGAATAAAAAAATAATCAAATTTAAAATATAAGATTTAACATAATTAAAGTAGAGGTAGTTAAAGTAGTATTTAATTATTAAATAAATATTAAAATTAATGACATTTTAAACAAATCGATAAAGGTATAAAAGTAAATGGTGAAAAAAGTACTCAATATAAAAGTTAAAGAAATTCAGAAATAGTGTAATATAATGGTAATTAAATAATCAAAAGTTATTTTTGCGCCTTTCCACACATTGTACTTTTTATAACACCCCTATGATTTCGGTCCATTTTCTTGCCTGTGGAGCGGGATCACGAACTTGCTTCTCGAGCGGTGTGAGAAGAAAGTACGTTCTACTCCCTAGGGAGTAGAAAAATGACTTCAGCGAAAAAATATAGCTTACAATCATCTTAGTGTATGAATATCGTGCTAGTGACACTTATGAATTTTTAAAGGCCGATATCTGTCAACTGCCGGTCGACAGGCAAACGTGTTGATTGGCCCATATAGAAATTGCGATAGGAATTTGGAAGGGCCCCGGATAGTTTTCCCTATTTAGTTAAATTAGTTAAATTTTCCTTAGTCAAATTTTTTTTGTTATATTCACACACCCTATTTAGTACCTATTTAGTATATATACAGTACCAGCATTTGGGGGGGGGGTGAGGTCGGGCGCCGCAGGCGCCCTACGTTTTATGTTGTTTCTACTTTTACATATGATTGAATTAATTTGCTTTAGCAGCTTAAAAAGACGTGCGCGTTGATCATGACTAGTTTAAATCATAGATCGACGAAACAGTGATATCAAATTGTAAAGATAATTTCTACACTTGAGGAAAAATCACAACTAATTTTTTCACTACTTATTCCCTTCGAAAATATTTAGGTGAAATTGTATATGCCAGCAGTGTTCGCTGGACCAGATATTCTAGGCCTAGATGCGGCACCACACTAGCGAACCTATAATAAGTTCCAAGAATCAAAAGAATGCCAATGGTTAAAAAGAGATGGAGATATCTCTGCCTCTTTTTAACCAATGGCATTATTTTAGTTCTTGGAACCTATTATAAGTTTGCTACTGAGATGCCGCATCTAGGCTTGCTGAACAACAAACGATATTTCTCTGTTAGGAACTGATTTTACCGATAGGGTGTGACGTCACACTAAAACGCCTAATAGCTACAGCTACCAACAGCTACAGCGCTACAGCAAAGATCTTTGGCTACATTCAGTGAGTCAGTGCGTCAGCTGATTAATCTGAAGTACGCGTTTACGTATTACGTCAAATCGAAAACTCGAGGGATAATTTTTGTTCACAGTGGTTATCTGCAAATGCATATTGAAATTGATTTTAGTTGATGATTATTCATTTTCTGTTATAAAGAGATGAAAGAATAATTGAAAATTTAACGACAAATTGGAAGCGCTGAGCGCAGAGGTTAAAGACTTCTTTTGTCTAACCTAGAAACCTGTCATCCAATTCTTACCGTTATGTCTCATGTAAGAACTTAAGAAAAGCATATTTTTAATTGCTTATTACCTTTGCCATAGTATCTAGCGTTTGACCAATGCCGCTTATACGCTCATGTAAAATACTGAAATAGCGAAACGTATTAACTTGTAGTTTTCAGTTACGATAGCTTTTCTATATGCTTGTCCGTCCATCTATTTGTTTATTTTTCGCAGTGTCCGTACAGTTTATACGAAACTATAAGCAGTCCACGCCCTACATGCAGAAAAAGTAGATCTGTAGCAAAAATTATTGGGTCTGTTAATGGGTACATTTAAAAGACCTTTTTTTTGTTTTTTGGTATGTGACACGCACCAAAATAAGTCATAATGTTGGACAAAAATTCGAATCTTAAGAAAAAGCCGTCCGGCTGCGAACACAGAAAACGCAAAACTGAAGAAGAGCGAAAATTTAGGACTAGGTGCTTAGGTGCTTAGGTGACTAGGTGTTTAGGACTAATGCAATTTCTTGTAAAGTATGATCCCGTAATGCAGAACCATGTAACACGTGCAATGAATGATTATATCTGAGATCATTATTGCGGAAAAACGATTCAAAATGAATTAATAGATTTGATGGCTGAAAAAGTAAATGCCAAAATTATAAGTAGAGACAAGGTAGCCATATATTACGTAATAATAGCTCGCTGCACTCCAGACATTTCTCGGAAAGAACAACTCCCTCTAACAATTCGATTTGTTGACTTATTAGATAATACAGTGCAAATTAAAGAACACTTTTTAGGATTCTTCACCGTTGATGATACTATTGGTTTAGGTCTTACTGAAGTTTTGATTAATATTTTGACTAAATAAGAACTCGACTTCAGCAATTGCAGAGTCAGGGGTAGGATAATGGATGGAACATGAAGGGAAAGAATATTGGTGTGCAAAAAAGGATTTGAGACATGAATCCATTCGCTTTATATGTGCCTTGTGGAAGTGACAGTTGAAATCCTGTTTTATGTGACTCTGCAGAGTCTTCTGTAAAATCAGTTACTTTGTTCGGTATTTGTTCGGTCACAGGGGTGCTTTCCCGCCTCCCACGAGATGTTGGAAAGGGGTGAGGGTATGACCAACAGTATTGCTGTGACCAAAAGCAGGGATGCTTCTCGCCTCCCATGAAACCTTGGAAATAGGTCGGGGTGAGAACTACATTATTTCTGTGACCAGTCACAGGGGTGCCTTCCCGTCCGCTACGAGACGTTGGAAAGGGGTAGGGATGTTACCTAAATTATTTTTGTTACCAGTAACGGTAGTGCCTTGCCCCTCACGAAACGTTGAAGAGGGTTAGGGTTGTGATCTACACACTTCTGTGACCAATCACAGGCGTTCCTACCCTCCTAGTTCGGAAAGTATTTGAGATATCGATTTAAAAGCTTCAGATTTCACATTAGACATAAGACATCGCATTTACAAAGTTTAGGTTATGTTGCCTATAAAGCATATACAGCCGCCTCAGCGTATGCAGTTGTAAACTCAGCATTTTGGGTTTTCATTGAATAGTTCACGTAAAACTAGTTCTTCCAAAAGTAAAATTGGGTGAATCTAGTTTGAACTGAGATTTTCAGTTAAAACTCGAAATCAGATTGAGTTTAAAAACTCTTTTGGTTTTTACAAAAGCACTTGGTTACTTCGCGTTTTGACTAGTTAAAACTAGATTTCACTAATACCCTTGGTGATTTCGCGTTTTAACTAGTTCAAACTAGTTTGAACTGAATTTGGGTATAAACGGTAACGCATACATGGACAAATGTCTAGAAATATTAGACGAAGAAGGTGTTGATCTTGGGACAGTGAAAGTACGTGGACTGGCGTTTACAGATGATAAGATTGTTACGGCAGAATCAGTCGACGATTTTCAGAGAATGATGAGCAGACTAGAAGACCTACAAAATCATTCTTAACCTTTTCATGATAGAACAAACATTTTTTTTTTTAAATCGAGTATGCTATTGAAAAATCGAAAATTCAAATTATCAACCAAACAACGTGAGATACAAAAAAGGTTCAGCAGGAAAACTGTTACTTTCAAAGAGGCCTACAAAATCTCCTTAACCATTTTTTTATAGAACTTAACCGTTTTTCTATTAAACATTGAAAATGCTATTGACAAATCGAAAATTCAAGATTTTGTGATAATATAATGTATTAGAAAATTATTTTAAAAAACCGCTGCAAAGTGGTTTGGTGGGCGCGTTCATTATGTGGCGTATGTTTAATTGTGATCATTTCATGAACACTATGCTTCCTCATAGGTGATTTTTTGTTATAAAGAAATAATTCTTTAATATGAATCGAGCTGATATATTTTCTATGATCATGATAAAAGACTGCTATGATAAGAGTATTTTGGATTGTAAAAGAAGTCTGAGGGGATGGAAAAGGCTATTTCGCCTGCATTCTTTATTATTTATTGTTTCTTATTATTATAGATTCATTTTATCAGCATGAATAAATTTTATACTTAAAATATTGGTGTATTTCAAAAATTGGGAATTTTTTATGCTCTAAACGTTAAACAAATTAAGAAATCTGTATATATCATAATTTTATTTTGTCATACAGGTCTATTAAATACATCCATCGATTTGTCTGATCATAAAAAATAGATTTAGTAATTGCGATATTGGTATGTTCCCAAAATTGAGAAAGTTTTTCTCTTACAAACGGTAGAAAAGTTTACAAATCTGTACATATTAGAGTGTTTCTAAATACATCAATCGATGCTTGTAGTCAAAATGAACAAATTTGGTACTTACTATATTGCTATATTCCTAATATTAAAGAAAATTTTACTTATAAACGAAAAATTGAAAACTAAAAATTCTTAAAGATGAGAATTTTGTATGTCGATAGCTATAAACATTCTATGGAATTATATCAACTAAATACCACCCCGTGTTTGAAAAGATTTGGGGTACAGAGCCTGATATTACTGCCAATACTGTGGTAAAAATTTTTAGAATTTCGAAGCTTTCAAATTCATTTTTTGTCATTCTCACGATATTTAATGAATGAACCTCAAACTTGTTTGTTGAAGAAGAATGTATTTCATTAAAATCTAAGTACAAATTTTTCTTACCTAATATATCGTCAAAATTACAAGAAAAGTAGCATCTGAAACAATTTTTGAGAAAAATATAAAATCGGAATAAAATCTAATTGTATCTGATCTGACTGCAAAATTAATAAATAATGGGCATCATTTAGGACAGCAATCCCTTCAAATTTTATGACCTTAGCTCTACTTGTTTTCGAGTTATCATAAAAAGAGTATTGTTGACACACACAGACACAGGCACACACACAGAAATACACAGCATACACAGCATACACATACATACATATACAGAGACACACCCATATATATACAGAGACACACACATACGCAGCACATACACACACATGCACAGGAACACACACACATTTAAAACCTCATTCTCAGACTCCTGAGGTCGAATTATGTCAAAATATGTCAAAAAATGAAGTTCGAAAATTTTTATCGTTACAAAGCTTTTTCTATGAGGAAGCAAAAATTTGAAAAATCGAGCGCATGTTCCTTGAAATGAATTTAACAATCTCTTTTCAAAAATAGAGGTTTCGACAGTTTTTTAATATTTGTAAGTAAGCTTCTGTATATGTATTACTCTATGAACTAAGCCGAGCACGAAGTGCGAGGACCGAAAGTATCCGAGCGCGAAGCGCGAGATTCAAAAGACGTGCGCCCTAGGTGCGCTCACATAAGTCACATGAGTCAGCGGAAAGTGCTTGAAATATTCATACATTTTTTAATGAATATCCAAAAAGTAATATTTATGAAAAATAAGTCAAAATGTTCGGCCATATGTGAAATTAACACAAAAATAAGTTTCTTTGTCGAAAAACCACCAAACTTACTTTTAAAATTTTTATTTGCTAAATTATTATAGTTTTAATATTCGATTTTATGCTTCTATTTTATTGTCCGAGAGTGGTTCTTCGTATTTTAAATCTTTTTCAAGTGGGTTCTTGTTTATGAAAACGCATTTTGAATAGTTTCTTTCTCAATTTTGTATCAAAAATCTAAATCTACCGAGGTTGTTTTTCTAGATAAAGTCTTATATTATATGCTTTAATCGTAAAATTGGTATTTGAATAAAGTAAAATAAATCAAAATCACACTATACATATAAAATTTATTGTCATATTCTGAATGTGCTATGAATTCACTAAATTGATCATTATTAAAAAATTACTAATACTACTACTACTATTTACTATTTTACTACTCATTACTAAAAAACTCCTTCCGGAGTTTGCTTAACTCGTTCGGTTTTACTCTCGTTGTATGTTTGATTCTCAAAAGAAGTTTTCACCAACCTATGGACTAATAATGATTAGTATTGCATGTGAATCATGATTTCTATTAAAATTTATATTTTTTTGATGAATTAATCAATCATACCAATAAAATCACGTGTATTCAACATTGTTTTTGACAGAGATACAAAAGCAACGCAGCACGAACTAGCATCTACGACACAGAATATATTTTTCTTCTACGAATCTACGTCAAAGCGTTCTCTTTATAACTTATGAACTTTCGTATACTTCACGAGGACCAATAGAATTTATACAATCAGTTCGCTCTAAAAGAAAGTCATGAAGAAAATATCCCCATTAGATCCGTTCAACGTGATCTCTCTAGGCCATACTTCTCCTTCCCATGCCAAATTTAAACTGTTTCACAAAAGATCTTTAACTGCGAAATATTGATAAAACTTAATAAATTAAAATTTTCATAATAAGTATATTAAACAAATGTCTCGATTGAACGGTTTTTCCTAGAAAAAAGTTATTTTTTCCATTGAATCATCTTAGAAGTAAGCCAATATTGATATTCCGTCAAGATATTTTGCTGCTAATTGAATTAAACATTGTTATAAACAAGTGATAACAATTTTATTATTAGCCCAACATTGATCGAATATCAATATCACTTTGCTTCCAACAAGATTTAATGGAAAAAAAAAATTTTTCCCACGAAAAACCGATTAATTGGAACATTTGTTTACACTATATCTGTCTAATAATTTGTTTATAACAATCGTTAATTTAATTAGCAGCAAAATAGCTTTATGAAATATCAATATTAGCTTATTTCCAAGAAGATCTAATGGAAAAAATAAAATTTTATCTAGGAAAAATCGTTTATTTGGGACAATTGTTTAATTTATTTGTTATAAACAATTAAATTTATATATATTATATATATATTTATATAATTGTTGACAAAATTGTTTATAACAATAGACATTGTTGACGTATGGTGATAAGTCGGTACTATCTATCGATCTAGCAGTCAATCTAACAGACTTTGGATGTCAAAAATAACGTTTTATACAGTTGAGCACCACATTCAAGAATTTGTTTATAATAATTGTTTATAATAATTGAGGAT
>JAUMHM010085471.1:0-11588 GCA_032362435.1 Melikaiella ostensackeni | reverse complement strand
CTCTCGAGTTAGCGCGGGTCTCGGGCATTGCTTACTTTGACCGTGAGACTCTTCCCAGAATTTCTACGATTAAAACAGTCAGGGTCGTATGAACCATTTCCAGTAGGAATACATAATATGAATTAACTGTATTTTGTACAAATGTAGATTCTTGTTATCATAAAGGATGGACCTTTTTTAATAATAAAGACTAATTTCAGGGTGTCTCCTCACCTGAAAAACCTCGAAAACCTGGAATTGTCAGGGAATTTTTATATACCTGGAAAAACCTGGAAATGTCAGGGAATTTTTTTGAAGTCAGGGAATTTTCTCAACCAAAGAAGATTTAATTTTTAAATCATAAACAGTTAAATTAAACCAAGAAAGACGAAGTTTCAAAAAAGTAGTTGAATTATCAACTAAAACAGATTAATTTTCTACCAAATAGATCAATTTTCAATTAAAGGATGAATCTTCCACCAAAAAAGACGAATCTTCAACAAAATAGTTAATTTTCAGGCAAAAAGTTAAATTTTGAACCAAATAGTTGAATTTTTTACCAAAGTGTTGAATTTCTATCCCGAAAATATGAATTTTCAAAGAGAATGTTAATTTTAAATCAAATAGTTGAATCCTAAACCAAAACAGATTAATTTTTTATCACAAAGTTGCATTTTTATCCAAAAAGATGAAATTTCTGCCGCAAAAATTGAATTTTTGGACCAAAAAGACGAATTTTTAACAAAATAATTTTTTCTACCAAAAAGGTGAATTTTCAACTTCATTATAATAGTTGATACTTCAACCAAAGAAAGGTTAATTTTTTATTTAAAAAAGAGTCGAATTCAACTAAAAAAAAAAAGAATTTTCAACAAAATAGTTGAATCCTCAACTAAAACAGTTTAATTTTCAAAAACAGTTGCATTTTTGACCAAAAAGATTTATTTTCTACCGAAAGAGATGAATTTTCAATTAAATAATTGAATTTCCAACTAAAAAAGATAATTTTTCAAGCAAAAATAGAATAGTTAAATTTTCAGTTAAGAAAATTAATTTTTAACAAAAAAAAAACGAATTTTCCTCAAAATAGTTAGATCTTCCATCAAAAATATGAATTCTCTGCACAACAGTTTAATTCTTAACCCGAAAAAATAAATTTTCAATAAAAAAGTTAATTTACGACGCAGTAGTTGAATTTTCATCTAAAATGACGAATCTTCAACCAAAAGAGAATGAATTTTCTATAGAGTAATTCAGCTTTCAACCAACTAGTTAAATTTTGTACTAAAATAGTTGAGTCCTCAACCAAAACAGGACAATTTTGTACCAGTAAGCTGCATTTTTAAGCAAAAAATATTAAATTTCTACCAGCAGAGATAAATTTTCAAACCAAAAAGACGAAATTTGTAACCAAATAGTTGAATTTTGTACCAAACTGTTAAAATTGCCAGCCAACAATACGAGTTTTGTTAAAGACAGTGGATTTTTTAACTCGAAAAGATGACTTTTCGCCAAAAAAGTTTATTTTTAACCAAACACTTTAATTTTCAACCAAATAATTCAAGTTTCTATTCAATCTTAAAAATTTCAAGCCAAAAGGACGAGTATTCTACAAAACATGGAGTTTTGAATCTGAAAATAGAAATTTTTAACAAAAAAGTTAATTGACGACGAAATAGTTGAATTTTCAACTAAAATGCTGAATCTTCAACCAAAACAGGCCAATTTTTTACCAATTAGCTGCATCTTTAACCAAAAAAAGACGAAATTTCTACCGAAAGCGATAAACATTTAAACCAAAAAGACGAATTTTCAATCAAGAAAGATTTTTCAGTCAAGAAAGAAAGAATTTTTTTTTACCAAACTTTGAATTATCAAGCGAAAGAGACGAATTTGGCACATAACAGTTGAATTCGGAACCCAAAAATTTGAATCTTCAGCAAAAAAATTAATTTCCAACCAAACAAATGAATTTTGAAGAAAATAGTTGAATCCTCAATCAAAACAGATTTTATTCAACCGAAATGTTGCATTTTTAACCAAAAAGATGAAATTTCTACGAAGAGAGATACATTTTTAAACCAAAAAGACGAATTTTGTAACTGAATAGTTGAATTTTATACCAAACTGTTGGAATTTCGTGCCAACAATACGAATTTTGTTAAAGACATTGGAATTTTTAACTCGGAAATATAAATTTTCAACAAAAAAGTTAATTTTGAACCAAACACTTTAATTTTCAACCAAATAATTCAAGCTTCTACCCATCTATCAACATTTTAAGCCAAAAGGACGAATGTTCTACAAAACAGTTGCATTTTGAATCTGAAAATAGGATTTTTTAACAAAAAATGTAATTTTCAACTGGATAGTCGAATTTTTTACAAAATATTTGTCTCCTCAATCAAAACAGATTAATTTTAACCATACAGTTGAATTTTTAACCAAAAAGATGAAATTTTTATCAAAAGAGATGAAGTTTTACACCACGAAGACGAATTTACAACCAAATAGTTAAAATGTTGGAATTTCGAGCCAAAAATACGAATTTTGTAGAAGACAGGGAAATTTTCAACTAAAAAGTTATTTATTTTATCACTATAGGTATCTACAAGGATTGAGAAAACTTTATTTATAATAAACTCGCGAAGTTGTTTGCATATTCTGATTTTCTTGTATTAATCACTTAAAATTACTTAAAATTCAACCATTCAGAAGTGGATAATAAATTTGAGTTATTCAGGTATTATGTAATGCTTTGAATTTGAAAGGGTGTAGGGTCGATTGCTTTAAAAGATGCAGTACTTACTTAATACTTGAATGGCTAAATAATAAGGAAAATTATACCTGGAAAAATTTAGGAATACCTGGAAAAAACCAGGAATTGTCAGGAAATTTTTCTCCACGATTTGAGTAGACATCCTGAATTAATAAAAAGTGGATTTTTCACGTGTATTAGAAATAAATGCGAAATATGTAGGTATTGCACTTTGTCGCTACGGTATTGCGTGATTGCCTCAAGGACGCCGCGCGTCTTCTCCTGTTCCCCGGGCTTCCTCGTCCACGAGTGCGAGCTGGCTGAATTCTAGGGACGCAGTAAGACGAGGCGCGGTATATCGAGAGTTGAGTGCAAATTTAATTCTGCATTTTCAAAATAATTTAAGGAGAAACTGTTATCATAGTGTGATTTTCGGTGTGGTTGACTATAACAATGAGTGTTAATTAACTCCTTCAATTCATATGTTAATTTCAAACAATGCCGATCACTATTTCCTCTTTTATCGCTTAAAGTTCATTTCTCTAAAAGTTTATTTTGCACAGTGTTTAATCTATTCTGTCGTATCCCTTAAACTTTACATAAAAAAAATTTTCTAATGGGTATATTATCCCGATCTCTTACGCAGTAATAGTACTTCCATATGTCTAATTTAGGATTGCTAACATCTGGTTTCATAACAGAAGGATCTGAACATTTCAGAAAGCTAGATAATTGAATATTCTGCTTGTGATATTCTTCTAGTCGCCAAAAAATTGAATGTAATTCCTCTTGTTTTGAGATTCATATTTTCTCACAGCATTTTTTAATTGTACAGCAAGATTCGACAGGCTTAAATGATTCAGCTTCCACAAGTTTTTCCGTTTTTGAATTTTAAATATAAAATTACATGTGCCTTGTATTGCATCTTAAAAAAATTGTCAGTAATAAAAAATAGATTCTGATTGTTTCTCTGCATTAATTATCATTAAAACAATTATTCAATTTTAATATATTTTCATAATAATTCCTGCCAAAGTCTCCTGAAGTAATGCATTTATTTTATGCAAACTGAATGCTCCGCATATTTAAATACCTTGTTTCTTGTTGTAAATTTAAACACTTTTAAACAATACTTCTCACTATTAGTCACAAATAATTAAATTTAGAAATCCAAATAGTCCTTAAATGTCAAGACATCTGATGTCTTTCGAGGTAAGTTCAATTGAAATAATATTTTTCAGAAAAGTTAATTATACTTTAATAAACATTTCTTCCGCTGTAAGTCCGGGCTTGCTCAAAGTTGCATTGATAAACGAAGTGATGGAAAATTGTCTAGCACTATTTCCGTACTGCTTGACAAAAAAATGAATAACTTTTTCTTATAATAGAAACAATAACTTTTCAATAGCACATAATCTTCAGAATAGTTGATAGGATAATCCCTCTAATTTTCATGTAAGAATATTAATAATTGTGTCTCTCATAGCGAGCTGAACTGAAAACATTAATTAAATTTTGTTTTTCGAAAACTTCAATTTTTTCAGTTTATTTAAGAAACCGTAACAGATGCAACTTTTTTGCAAGCAGAAGATAGATGCGCCACTCGTGTAGAGAAAATTTAATCAGGGTGTCTAGCGTCTTGGAAATGTTTGAAAACCTGGAAAAGTCCTTTAATTTTTTTACCTGGAAAAATCTGGAAAAGTCCTTCAATTTTGGTCATGGTCATTTTTATTACTTTAAAAAAAATAGGGTTTTAAACTTGTTCTCTGCTCTACCGTCACGCGTCAGGAATTTTTAAATCAAAAAGACGAATTTTCAACAGAAGTGTTGAATTTTTAACCAAGAAACTTTTGAGTCAAGAAAGAAAAAAATTGTCAACCAAGTTGTTCAATTTTCTACAAAACAGTTGAATTTGCAAACGGAAAATACGAATTTTTAACAAAAATGTTAGTTGATATTGCAACTAAAAAAGATTTTAGTTTTAAATCAATAACAGTTGAATTCAACAAGAAAAGACGATTTTTCAACAAAAAACTTGAGTGCTCAATCGAAACAAATTAATTTTAAATTTTCCACAAAGCACTTGAATTTTCAACCCCCAAAATATGAATTTTCTACAAAAATAGTCGAATTTGCAACTCAAACTGACAAATTTGTAGTCACAAAACATGAATTTAAGAAATTTGTTGAATTTTCAACAAAATAATTACATTTTCAACCGAATAATAAAATTTTTAACCATGAAGATGATTTCTCAACTAAAGTAATTCTTAAAAGCTTTGCAATCTATCCTAAAAAAATTTTGAGCATGTAGGAACTTTATTGCACTCAAAATTTACGTTAAAAAAAATTAGAAGATTTTGGCAATTAAAATGGCCCTGAATTATATTACAATTTACAATCATTACATTAAAATGTTTCAGATTGACAACCGTTTAACTTTTCTTCCACAGTCAATTATTCATATTTGAAGAACATAGATTTACAATTGATAATTTATAAATTGGTCAACTTTAAAGATTAAATTAGAAAAATTGCCTCATCATGAAAATTTTAATTTTATATTATTGAATTTGAAACATTTTCTATTTTTCTAATGTGAAGTTGTGTATAATGTAAAGCATTTTAAAAACTGTTGCGATTAATTTTTTATACCTGCATCTCTTCATACAAAAGAAAACTACCTATAGGGTTTGCAAAGATTTCAAGAAATTTCTAGAGAAATTTACGGAATAAATTTAATTTATTTTATTTTCAAAGGATTTTTAATTATTTCTACACATTTCTAACTACTTTAATGATTTCCAATATTTCAAAGAAATTAAAAAGGCGTTAAAAGGTTTCAAGGGATATCTACGCATTTTAACAGGTTTCAAAGATTTTAATAGATTAAAAAATATTTCCAAAGAAATCGCGGGATTCCAAAGGATTCTAATGAATTTCAATGAAATTTCAAGCGGTTTCAAAGGTATTAAGAGAATTCACATATTTTTGCTGTTAAAATTAAATTTTCAATTTTCTTCAGTTTCAGTTGAAAATTCAGCTATTGGAAATCCAAAAAAAGGCGAGTTTCGTATGAAAAATGTTATATTTACATAATTCTACATGAGAATTTAATAAATAAATATTTCAATCCATAAAAAAATGTTTTAAAAAAGTCGATTTTTTCGAATACGGTTCGACATTGGCAAATAATGGTCTGGCAAATTAAGAATCATCCAGTGGTCTCTTAGTGGGAAATTCACAAGATTTAAAAAAATCCCAACTCTGATCATTTGCTTGTTAGATTCAAAAAAATAATAATTTCCAGAGCTATAAAGATTTATAGCACAATGCAATGGAATTTTTCTCTCACCATTTATGCACTGAAAACGACATTAAATTTCTATATAATTTATGCATAATTTTATAAATTGAATTATACATATTTTTTCCAATAAAGTTCATTGTAAAGTTAAGAAAAAGGTACCTGGAAAAATGTATTTTTTTGTCCTGGAAAACCTGGAAAAGTCTTGGAATTTTTTTGTTGAGAAACGGTAGACACCCTGATTTAAAGTATTAGTGGAGTGATCTTTAGAGTCTTAAACTAATCCTTTTATGTTACATTATCGTGAGATATTATTCCAATGGGAGGTTGATTCCTATCTCTGATTTATGCCGCACTATTGTTTTATGGTTCACTATCGTTTTCTTCGTCAGATATTTTTTTAAATTTCAGAAATACTTAAGTTTATGTTTTCATTTTAAAATAGAGTGAATCGAGGATTATCTTATTTATGGCAGAATCGTGAAGCATTTTACAAGAGGTTTCTGCTTTTATTTTCTGCGCACGACGTTGTTGTGACAGTGCTCTCAAATAGCGTTTACTTTCGCTGAACAACATTACAGAAACCACTTGAGTGGTTAATGTAAATTCGGATAGTACAATGCGCTCGTAAATGTCTCTAAGATATCCTTTAGGCTATTAAATGTCTCTTGAATGTCTGCCCAACTATTTTACCTATCAAGAAAAGAGATTAATAGTGTATTTCGATTAAGTCATCAGTTAAAACATTTTCACGAATGGCCCTATTTCACCTTCATTGCACAAAAATTCTAAAATTAGAGTATCTAACTCTCAGGGGTTTGAGTCAGTCCCCTTCCCCCCTATTTTTCTCAAAAACCCCTATAATCCCTATATTTGAGAATTTTGGTAATTTTTTCTTCTTTTTTTTTTTTGAAGCTGCGATTAATTTTTTAAATAGAAACGTATAGTATTCAAAAATGCGCGCCACAATCTATACTTGTGTAGATATATGGGCAATTCGCATCTTAAAAACATAGAAAAATTTTAAAACATTCAAATTTAAAGACCCTTACCTTAAAATTTGAAAGATTTCTAACTAAAAAGTTTAAAAATTGAAAAATGAAATTTATAACCCTTCAAATTATTCAAAAGCTTTCAGATTCCAAAGGCTCCAGTTAAAAAAATACAAATTTGAAGCTCTTTAATCAATAAAAAAAAGTAGGAAGTAGAAACTAGAAATGTAGAACTTTAAAATTTGAAAGGATCCCCAACCAGCATTAGGGTGTGCCTTATTTTTCAAACTCAAAATTCTCTTGCTCTCAGAGGCGAATTTTGTTCCAATGGCCAAAAAAAATGACGTGCTATATTTACCCCTAGCATACACCCCTTGAAGTTTTCCATGTAATTAACGTGTGGAAAATTGAAAAATCCACATAGCTTTCTCAATTTTCGTCGAATTCTTCTAAAAACCGAGGACCGCAACCTGCTTTCAAACCAGAAAAAAGTTGTGTAGAGTAAAAATAAAAAATTTCGAAATTATAAATATGACGGAACCATAAAAGATGGCCACAAATGGTATTTTCTATGGATTTCAACAAAAGAGACCCCAGGGCTGCCACGCAGTCACGTAAGTCGCTTTTAGCCACTTTTTTTCTTCAAGTCACTTTTTAGTCACTTTTTGCAGAAAGGGTCACTATTTGTCACTATTTTTAAAGGAAGAGGTCACTTAGGTCACATTTCTCCGTCCCATTTTAGATTTTATTTAAAAGAAAAAAGAAAACCTCTGTAACTTATGTGTGGAATCTATTTATTAATCTATATTATGAGAATGCTACTCAATATTACAACTTGAATTATTTTTAATTGATGATTTTCTAGTTTTTTAGTTCCTACTGTAAAGCATCACTCTAAATCTGAAGGTATTGTAGTCTGCAACAAAATCATCCAAGATTGTTTCTTTATACTGATACAGATTTGATCAGCAACAAAATCATCCAAGAATGTAACAGTCCCTTGTTTTTTTATATTTATACAGGTTTGATCTGCAACAAAATCATCTAAGAATGTAACAGTGTTTTGTTTATTTATATTTATACAGATTTGATCTGCAAAAAAATCGTCCAAGAATGTAACAGTCTTTTGTTTTTTTTATTGAAACAGATTTCATCTGCAACAAAATCATCCAAGAATGTAACAGTCCTTTGTTTCTTTATATTTATACAGTTTTAATCTGCAACAAAATCATCCAAGAATGTAACAGTCTTTTGTTTTTTTATATTGATACAGATTTTTGTATCAATTGAATACCATTGCAGCAAGATGCGGTTTCTGCACAATTAAACAAAAATGTGATATTTAACTATAATAATACTCATTGTTTTCTAAACTCATCTATCACATAAACGTATTAAATTACTTTATTTTCATTCAGATATTTGATTTTCAAAATACAAAGGTACACAATAATGTCACATTAATTATGTGCATTATAAAATAGAGAAAAACTCAAAATCTTCAATGTAAAATTGAATTAAATAAAATCAGATGTATTGTACAGTTTTTAAACTTTTATTTAACATGTGCAAAGGTAATTTTATTGTGAAATAATGAACGAAAATTGTGTTGTTTGTAAAACGTAACTATTTTTCAGCACATTCATAGCCTTATTGAAATCGTTGTGTTTAGTTTTTTAAATTAAAACTTACCTCGTAAGGTTTATTTTTGATCAGACTTTTCACAGTTTTATCCCTTTCTTCAACTTTCATTGTTCAAATATGAAAATTTTCCGGTTTTCTAGTTCTTATCTTGAAGCATTATGGATTATGAATACGGCAGTTTTGTGTAAAAGGTTTATCTAACTTGTAATAAAATAAATTACAATTTGTGTGAACATACTTGTAAAATTTATTTTGGAAATTGTGACCTTGGTATTCACCCCCCTAGAATTTCGTCTAATCCTGTTAATGCAATCCGATAAAATATATTTGTAATTAAATCGAAATTTTAAGAGTAGATAAGTGTTTCTATCTACATTACAGGCCTCTTTTTGTGTGATCATTAGTCACTTTTAGTCACTTTTTGTGTTCAAAATTAGTCATTTTTAGTCACTTTTTTGCTCAAATTAGTCACTTTTTTCAAGTATATTAGTCTGTGGCAGCCCTGAGACCCAAATGTCGTGAACAAATCTTGTTAATAGCTACAAAGCAAGTGCTGACATTGAAAATTAAAAATTTTGAAAAAAACCAAAATGACGGCTGTTTAGATTACAAAAAAATTATTCGTTTCCCCATTTTTCAAGGAAAGCCTTTCAAACTTGGAAGAAGAGTAAATTTATTTTCAGAAACTATGAAGTAGTGCCTAACAGACGAAATTTCGAAAAAATCCAAGATGTTGGTTCACAATCACAGAAAATCTATTCCTGATATGAAAAAGTGTACAATTTCCAAGTTCCAAAATATTCTCCAAAATGTTCCAAAATGTTTTCCAAATCTTCTCACCCTGGCTGAGAACATTTGTTAACAGCATCTATTATTAACCACTATGAATGCTATATGCATTTTTACTTTATATCGGGTACTCAAAGATAAATTTTGATTCCGCATTTTTCTCTGCGCACTGTGATCCCTGAACAGTTAAATTTTATTGATTGTTTAATTGATAATGATGCTAAGATTGGAGATTATCTAGTCTTCTTATATGGCTTGTTTATATCTGGAGGTTGAATTTTTTTAATGAAGTTATAAAATAATTATGCGTCTGTGAAAAAGTCATATAAGAGAGGAGGAATCACGTAAACTGCCGATGACGTTGATCTTGACGAAGAAGCTCGTGTCTCGAGACAGGTTCCTCCGTCTCATAAAAGTCACGCTTGTCGAATGTAGGACAGGCCCTTCTCTCTACGTACATCCTACGCAAGAGTATAGTGTTTGAACGTGTTACACTGTTGTACACACGGGTTGAATGTTGATGCCTCACTCATGACATAATGGGAAAAGGGTGACAGGAGAAAATAGGCCAAAGGTTTTCGACGCCCATCTCTTTCAATATTTTCTCAACATGGTTTGCTGCTCATAGTTTCTGAAACAGAGTAATTACTCGACCCAGCTTATGTGACGGAATCGCACTGCTTTCATTTTCAAATAGCTGTAAATAGGAAAAAGTTGTAAAGAAGGGAGAAAACATGTGATTTCATTTTGTGGGTGGATTTAGAATCATTTTATTTAGATTATTCCATTTTTCAAAAAAGAATAAGGTAATAAAACCAGTTACGCATTTCGAAAAAATTGCTAATTTCCTCAAATTCGTAAACTATATTTGAGTGAAATAGATATCTTTTGGTAAATTGAGTCAACCATTAACATCTCAATTAAAAGAAATTTTAAGTATTCACGAGCAACCCTGCAGATTGGAACAAATCCTTGCTTAATGTCTTTTATTAAAAGTTTCTTTGTTATCTTTTTTTGTTAAAGTCAAAACATATTTTCTTGTTAATATGGAATATCTTTTTCGGAAAAAACCCATGAAACTTGCATTCTATCAATAATTCCTTCTGTAATGCATATGTACAATCTAAGTTTTTACTAATTGAATAAATTCTTTAATGCTCCCATACCGGGCTTTCAGCAACATCTTTCATAAGATCACATTCCACCAAATTTTTATCAATTACACTGAAAACCATATTAACAAAAACAGGAAAATAAGAATAGATAGAATAATTTTTTGTTGTATAAGTTCCTGCGTATAAAATCCAAAAAACTGTAATCCAATGATTTGCATGCACTTCACCACAACACTGATTGAACAAACATTTCAGTTATTTACAAAATAAAAAAAAAATTTTGATTTTCTTTTTCTCTTTAAAGATAGAATCATTAATCCGCTTCTTTAATATAAAATTTTTAAATTATGAGAAAAATTCTTCACCGGGAAGAAAATTCTGAAAAACGAAGTGTAGCAAACGAGAGTTGGTCGACGACTGACCGTCTATATAGACCCTTAGAAAAACGATAATTTTCATTTTTTTTTAGAGAGAATAACCAGTCCCAAACTATTGTAAAGGACATCAGTTCGAAGAATGCTAATAGATTTTAGGAAGCTATACAGGAAGCCTTAGCTCCGACCCTCACAGCAAGGTATATCTGCGGGATATCCTATTTATCTCCCACGATATCCCAGGCATATCCCAGGGATATTGCGAATGATATCCTACGGGACGGAAATCTCGATATCCCTGGAATGTCCCAAAGATATCTCAGAATATGCTGAGGATATATCATTACTGTCCCAATTTTTATAGTAAGGGATATCTTAATTTCCATAATTCAGGACATCCTAGGATATTCTTACGATGTCTAATATTCAAAATGCAGGATATGCCAAAGATATCCCCAAGATATCCTTATTATATAATTTTTTATAATCCTGGAAATTCATATATAGCTTTTGCAAATAATGTAGAATCACTGCGCTTTAAATCAACAAACTGATTATTTCACAAAATAAAAATATTTTCCCGGAGCTACAAAGAATCGAAGATAGTAGCATCATCTTCATAACTTTCCA
>JAUMHM010085470.1:0-11590 GCA_032362435.1 Melikaiella ostensackeni | reverse complement strand
CATTTCCAGTAGGAATACATAATATTAATTAACTGTATTTTGTACAAATGTAGATTTTTGTTATCATGAAGGATGGAGCTTTTTTAATAATGAAGGCTAATCAATGAAATCAGAATTTTCCGCGTGTATTTAAAAATAAATTCGAAATACGCACGCGAGTGTTTAAACTGCCCGCTTTGTGGCTACGGAACTGCTTAACTCCGCTGCGCTCACTCGACCTCTCTCTCAGCTCCTTGGTCCCCCTCATCAGCGATCGCGAGCCGGCTGAAATTCTACGAACACGGTAAATGGAGGGCTGTTAAATGGGGGTTCTAGTGTACTTTTTGTTACAGGTGAATGTATCTCATACAGGGTGACCGTTTTAATCGATTAAATGAATTTCCGGTTATTTTCCGGTTTTTTCCCGGCTTGCAAACATTTTTCTCGGTCATTGAAATGAAGAAATTCGAACTTTTGAAGCTGGAAATTCTTTCAATAGCAGTAATAGAAACCGAATTGCAAATTAAAGCACTCAAAGTGGAACTCTTTTGAATTTTATACTTTTAAAATTGAATCTTAAAATCTTTAACTTTTATAAATTGAACAATTCAAAGAATTCTGCTCAAAAATTATAAATCCACGCTATCACTTTCAATGCTCTGAATTGGAGAATAAATCAGTAAATTTCTAAATGTCAAAAATTAATCAATTTCAATCAATTTTGAACTAGAAACGTTTGAAGTTAATGATTGCTAAAGTACAAATTTCAAAAAATCGAAAGTTTGCGATTAATTTGGACAATTGACTTTCGAAAAATTCATCAAAGATTCAAGACTTTCACTTGAAAATTAAAACTTTTTAAAGATGGAAAAATTGAAATTGCAACGTTCGAAATTTAAATTTAGCACTCTAAAATTTTAATCTTTCAAGTCTTTCTATTTCAAAGAATGCAGTTTCAAATTGTCCAGTTTTGAATGTTTCATTTATGAATTTATTTCGAATAAACAGTCAAATATTGCTAAATATTAAAAAGTTGTATTTCTTAAAATTAAAAAATTTCAAATTAAATGGGTTAAAAATGGAATATTTGAGACTAAAGCAATATTTGAAAAGGATTTGAAAACAAATAAAAAGGTTTAATTATGAATCTATTAATCTGAAATTATTTTAAACTTGAAAATAGTTGATAAAATTTCCATCGGATGTTTACATTTGTTTAACTACTAAGGCTTTCGAATGGAAACAGTTCAATTTTTAACGTCAAAATTTGCAAATTGTTTCATTTTGAATAGATTTAGAATAATCTTGGGCACCAGTCTCCTGCAGCTTCGTCTTTAAGATGAAAGAAGATCATTAAATCCTTCAAAAATGTGACAAGTAATCTCAACCAAGAATAAAAACTGAACCGCAAAACAATGCATGATTTTCCAAAAGTTTCAGTAATTTTCCATAACTTTCCAAAAAGTTTGCATAAATTCCCATATTTTTCAAAAAATTCCCATACTTCCCAAGAACCCTCCGCATACTACCTTTAATGAATTTTCAAATTTTGTCATGAGTTTCCGAACGATTCCATAAATTTCCGTAAATTTCCGAAACTTACCGCAAATTTCAAAAACTTCTCGGTAATTTATAAAAATCTTAAATTTGGATACTTGTATATTTGAATTGCGCGGCACTTGTTCGTTCGCTTTAAAACCTAACCCGAGACAAACCCCCAATAGAAGCCCGGAAAACTGGCCAAAGACAAAAAATAATCCGATTCAAATAAAATTCATTACCTAAAGGTTTTTTGGGACACAGATTCCAAATATCTCATCAAAAAATAAAAATGCATAATGGCGGAGCCAATATGGCAACAAACCCATGTAGAAATTGCCTTAATAGTCCATAACAATTTTGGGGCATTTTTAGGTACCCCAACAATTTTCCCTTATTAGGGCGGCCTCATCAGGACCTACTGTGATCCGAATACAGCAACCCTTTTCATTAAAATGACTTCCATAATACGCCCCAAATCGTTTCCCCACATAAAAAAAGAATGGCGTTTATTTGAAAAACAGCCCTATCGGGCCCCAGCGAGGGCTCCTGCAACAATTGGAAATCAAAAAGGATCCTTGTGATGGGCCTCATCAAATTTCCTTTGACATACCTCAAAAATTTTGTGTAACCAAACTGGTAGGGCCCGTAACAATTTGCCTAATGCAGATTCTAACAACAATAAGGAAAACACATCTGGGCCCCAAAAAATACCCTTACCACGACTCGCCTGGATGAAATTAAACCCAAAGGTGCTTGCATTGTTAATTTTTAAATTGTTTTTATTTCGGGGACATGTGACGAGAAATTTAAGACCAAAATAAAAAATTCGCTAGGTCCGTTTTCGAAAAAATAATTTTTTTTGTTTTGATTACAATTTTTTCAATATGCGAATGAAGTTCAACCTGTTTATGCTTGAATACATATATTTCAACGTATCCGTCACTCCTAAAGTTCCCGCTGTTTTTTTCCACTTCGAAGATTTTTGCGAAAAAAGGTAGATGGGCCGAGAATTTTATAGTGAACAAGCCATGGCATCAGTGCACTTCGATTTTAAAAATACTTGGAATAAGTACAAATTTTCCAGAATTAACAATAATTAGTATTTTGTACAAGAGTGTCATAAATTTTGTTGAGAACTAATTTTTCTTATAAATTAGAAAAAAAATTGCAAAACAGACTTAGCGATATTTTTGATTTTGGTCTCAAAATTATTGGAACATGTGTCCTAAATAAAAGAAAGCATAAAATCGACAATGCAAGCATCCTTAGATAGAACTTTATACGCATATTCAGGAAAATTTTTAGTGAAAATTTTTTTTTTCATATTTACTCGGAAACGGGCGTAGCGATTTTTTTCGTTTTTATCTTAAAAAAGTCGTAACATGTCCCCGAAATAAAAACAATAAAAAAATTAACAATGCAAGCACCTTTGGGTTGATCTCCATGCAGTCGAACCGTGTATCAATATTTCTACATGGAAAACAACTTTTTTTGATTATTCGTATAGTATTAAACTTATTTTTTGGGGGTTTTCTGAGTCAAAAATTCCAAATATTGTATACAAAATTCAGAATCAATACTGACGAATTTAAAATGGCGACTAGGATGTAAAAAAATTTAATATAATATTGGAATCAATGACACAAAAAGCGCTAGAAAATGAGTTTTAGGCCAATCACACAACTTTTTGAAATTCTGCTCGCCATTTTGAATTCGCCGTTTTGAATTCGCCATTTTGAATTTTGAATTTTTCACACAATTTTTTGCATTTTTGAATCGGAAAACTTCAAAAAAAAAGTTTTAATACAACTCGGATAATTTAAAAAAGATTTTTTTCTCTTCATATTGTATCCGCCATATTGATTTTTTATATTTTGTTGAGATATTTGAAATCTGTGACGCAAGAATCCTTTTGATAATGAATTTCATACAAATCGGATTATTTTTTGTCTTTTGGCCAGTTTTTCCTTGCTTCTATCCTACTCGGGAACGCAACGGTCGCGGACTTTTTATCGTGCCGGACGTTGGATACGAATTTTTTTCTCGTGAACCGTGGGCTGCCAAACTGTGGAACTTACAGAAGTTGTGAATCGTACTTAGACCTTCATCTGACATAAAAATAAAAAAAATTAAAGTGGAGTATTTTCAAAAACGCAATTTTTGTTCTTTGGGTTGTCAAAAAAAATCATTTTTTTTTTCTTTTCGGAATTTTTTCCTCATGAAAGAACATCATAAAATCAGTTGATTAGAATCAAAGATATGGAATTTAAAGAAAAATGTACGAACAATTTCGAAGCCCCATATTTCCGAAATTTTTTCGAATTTTGCAAAAAATTTGGTATGGTTTTTCTTCACTACCAAACGACTGAATATACCGAGGTATAGCCTATCCCACTCCAGCACGAAGATTATTAATGAGATATCTTGATTAAACTTGGTGGGTATAAATAACCCACCAAAGTACGAAAAATCTGTAAGTTTAAAAGATATTAATTTAAAATTGAAGAAATGAGGTATAGTCGAAATTTCAAAAAAAAAAATTTTGTAACAAAAAGTCGTCTGCAGACTATAATTTTATTCCAATGATTATAAAACTTTGACAATCATATCTCATTTCACAATTTTACGTATTAATCAGGACGAAATAATTCACAATTGTATTTGATGAGAGAAGAAGAGTTGAAAGCGTGATATTTGAATCATGGAGTTATTATAGGATTTTAACACGTATTCAACAACTGGAGATATTATTACTAAAATAAAAAAGTGTTCTACTAGAATTATAAATGTTCTTCTTTTATGTTAAAGAGTGTTACTTGTTAATGACATAAATAAAAATATGTATTTCATATGATTCTTTAACGATTTATGTATTATTTTCATTTATAATACCAGGAAAAGCTAAAAGGTACTGAGTCCATCCTGATTTCCATTAGATTATTATTAATATTATTTATATTATATAATATATAACATTATTAATATTATTTACATTTATATTATTCATATATTTATTATTATTTACATTAGATTATTACATGCAAATTTAGCCCCATATATTTTTTCACTCAATGATTATAAAACTGAGCCACCTATCTACACAAAAAAAACTCAATAGGTTGTAAATTGTTCCCCTAGAAAGGTTTCTTGTCTCTCCTGTAAAATTTGATTGATTGGATTTAGCACTCTTTAGCGTTCCCCGCTTTAATTATTCTATAAGTTTGAATGATATTAATTGAAAATTGGAGAAATCCGTTGATCTTGAAATTTAAAGAAATGCTTCAGGAAAAGTCGACTGTAGATTACAATTTTATTAAAATTCTGTCAGAAAAATTTATTGCTATATTTGGATTTGATTTTGGGAAATTTAAGGCGATTTAATAGGGATTTCAGGTGACTGAAGGTGATTTCGTGTGATTGCAATTGATTGATGGCGATTGTAAGTGATTTCAGGTGATTGTAAATAATTTAATGTTACTAAAGGAATTTCACTGTAACTGCATGTGATTGCAAGTGATTTCAGGTAACCTCAGGTGTTTATAAGTAATTTAAAGTGATTGGAATTGATTGCAGAGGAAATTCAGTTGACTTTAGGCGATTTCGTAATGATTACATGTGATTGCAATTGATTCTATGTGATTAAACTTATATTTACGAAATTGCGAGTGATTGTGGGTGATTTCAAATTATTAAAGTGATTTTACATCAACTGCACGTTACTGCAATTCAGTTAAGGTAATGGCTGGTGATTAAAGGGGAGTTCAAGTAATTGAAGGTGATTGATGCACATGATTTCATGTGACTTCAAGTGATTGCAGGTGATTAAGAATGACTGAAAGTGACTTCAGAGTGATTTCAGGTCATTGTAGGTACTTTCGTGTGCACGTTCCTAATAATTACATAAATATGTAAAAAGAGTAAGCAATAGGGAATAAAGAGATGGGCATAAATCATCTGGCTTAGGGCGCCGCGAAGAGTTAATCCGACTATGGAAATTAAATTAATGCGATTTGATTAAAATTATTTTGTTTGACTGGCAGTAACAAAATGGAACGCAGGTTTCTGTCGGTTCCTGATTATTATTAATTATTTTTTTGTATAATGAATGAAAAGGCAGATCTGAAAATTGAATAGCCTATTTCAATGCTGAACATTTTAATCAATATAGAACATGCTCTTGACTCAGTTTTTCGGAACATTTCCTTATCAACAAGGTCAGTAAGTCGCTCATAATATATGGTTAAAAATTCTCAAATTAGACAAAAACGAAATACTGAATTAATAATAATTTTCACACATTTACTAAAGTATTATTTCAAATTACAAAATGACATATTTTATACATGTAATAAAAATATAAATAAATTTCGTTTATTTTCTATGAGAAAAAAGCAATTAATAATTCCAAATGAGTATGAAAGATTCTATAAAGCTATTTAACCAGAAGTATACTATCTCATGTCATTTTCGTATACTAATTGTTGTAATTGAAAAACGGTTAACAATTAATTCAAGGACAACCAAAAAGTGACACATTTTAAGCGTAAAAAATTATTTTTTTTAATATGGGGAAGTGAAATGAAAAGTATAATTGAAATTTAATATAGAACTTAATTGATCCCACTTTTCGCTCTCGCAATATTACTTTTTCTCTAGTCGACTCGTTGCAATTTAAAACTGAATTAATGAAAATTTTAATAATTGAATTAGTGATTAAGTGTTTGACTAATGAAATTGACATCTCAGCATTTCACGCTTATGTAATAGTGAAAAAATTACAAGTTTATTTTACTAAAGTCAGTTAGTGAAAATATGGACTAATTTCTCAGTGACTTCAGTTATACGACCCCAAAAAAATGTTTCTTTGAAATAAATAAATTCTTTCATTGATATAGAGTCACACATATATTCGTTTGATTCAAACAAAATCTCTTTAAATCAAATAACATTTATTTGAATCAAATAGACGATTTATCACGATCTGTTTCTTCACAATATCGTAACTATATTTATTTAATGAGAAAACAATTAATTATATGATCTATAGTTAATAAAACAAAATGAATGATTAATATATCTTACAAGATCATCAGCCATTATTAAAATGATGTTTGGTTTTTTCGTTTTCACTCCATGACCCCATGTAAGCCACAGGAATTCCAATGAGGCAAAGGATAGTCACCGCCCTAACACATATTACAACTTTTACAGAATTAAAAGTTTTTCACTTCAGAATATATGTATTATTTATGGAAAAATAAACTGCAAGGCAAGGGACAACTTCAACTTTATTGTATTACTAATCTCAATCACTACTTTATTTACCTTACAATATAAAAGCACGAAGTACACTTTAATCATACATACAATATGACGTTTTAAACATAAAAAAGAACTCTATTCATGCTCCGACGTTTTCAATCCGTTCTTGCTATCAGCCTCTCAAATGAGAAAGCGTGTTAAATTATACTGTCAAAAGTTAAGATATAATGTAGAGATATAAAATCTGAAAGACTTCGCATAATTAATTTAATCGCATTATCAATATTTATATTGTAGGATATAAAATTCATAAAAATATATAGGTATTAGTATCGAAAATATTACAAATAGTTCAATTAAATTCTTACACATAATATTTTCTATAAAATTAGCACAGAAAAACTTCTCACACAACTACAACTCTATATATACCCAGATATGAGTGATTCTTCGTATACTTCGTAAAATTCAATAATGTTCCTAGTGTTTACAAAAAAATGTAAAAGTAAATGTAAATGTAAAAGTGTACCTTCTATGCCTATTAATAACGACCAATAATCACTGTAATTTCTAATATTATAGATTCTCTTTAAAATTAAGTGCAAATAGTTTAAACGTCATTGGCTGGACTGTCCCTGGTGCAGTTTTCGAAATAAAAGTTATGTTTTTTACTACAACCATATATATTTGACCATTTGGTTCGGCTCGGTTCCTTTAGAATCGAATCGGAGGGCCTATCACAAAGCCACCGAACGCGTTCTCAGATTGCGGATAGAGGGTCCCTGTACCGAGGGTTTCTGCAAAATACGATTACATAAGTTAATAAGCACTCGCGGACAATTGTTTAAGGGAGATCCGGAAGGAAAACCCCCAAGCTAAGGCGTGAACAACCGTGCCGAAAGCTGAATGGTACCTGGGTGAGGTGTCCTTACCGTGTCTCTGGAATACCGGGCGACCTCCTAGAGTATGCAACCTTACCCTTGCATGCAGGGCTCTGCAAGTGTAGACGAATCCTAAATGCGGTTCAAAATGATCGAACGCGCAGAGCACTTGACAATGGTTCGGCAAACAGTGCCAATCGCTCTACAGTTCGGATTGCTGCAAATAATTTGTATGGGAATACGATGACGGATCGACGAGACGGTCGACGTCTTGAGTGGATGGATCGACTTCTAGATGACTTGCTGGATTGCTACGATGCGAGCATTATCCCTGATCGCAGGGGTGACAAGGCGCGCCTGCACGCTTTGTGGTGCCAGAAACACCCAGAGCTATCGCACGTTTCGCAACAGAGGTTGCGTAACCTCGCCGACAACTTCTTGCAAACAGGATACATACGCGGAAACACTTCCCCAACCGCTGCAAGAACAAGCTGCAGACAAAGAAGAGGATCTGGCTGGAATGGATGACGCCTTTCGTGGGGATCTCTTCGAGGAGTCCGACCTCTGGACCATCACTTGTTCAGCTTATGATGAGGTGGAAGCTTTGGCTGATTGAAATGGAAGGGTAAAGCCGACGATAGATCAAAAGACCAAAAGGCGCTTGCGTTTCAAGCAGCTGTGTGACAACCTCATGAAGTCCGAGGAACAATATCCACCAATCACTGCCGAAGAGGTAAAGAAAGCACTGAGGGACACAAAGAACTTTTTCTCTGTTGGACCGGATGACATCAAGAACTTTTGGTGGGAAAAGTTTACTTCTACACACCAACACCTGGCCCGGATCTTCACTTCATATTTAAAGGCGGAGACGCCCATTCCGCAGAGGCTGGTGTTAGGACGAACTGTACTCCTAAAGAAAGGCTACATGTCCAACCCAAGAAACTACAGGCCAATAACTTGTCTGAACACGCTGTATAAGACCTTTGCAGCTATCCTGAGCGACAGGATTGTTCGGACAATTGGACCTGTGTGGAAAGAAATCTATGAACAGCGTGGATCGAAAAGAGGCATAGCAGGCTGTCGGGAAAACCTGCTAATCGACAGAAGCGTCTACAAAGACACTGCAGCCTGCAATCGCAATCTGTCGATGGCCTGGGTTGATTATCAGAAAACTTTCGATTCAACCTCCCATAGACTTATCATCTGTCTGTTGGAAAGCTTGAATGTTCATCCACACATAGTGGGATGCATCGAGAGATTGATGCTCCTTTGGAAAACCAGATTTACTATTTCATCTGGAAAACATAGTGTGGAAACTAACAGCGTCACCTTCTAGAGGTGAGACCTACCTATACCTAAGCATGCTAAAGAGCCGCAGTTAGGATATAACATCAGTGAAAGAGGCTCTCCGAATCAGATACAAGCGTCTCCTTTTACAGATTTGGTATTCCAATCTGTCGGCATTGACAAGATATCTGCAACTAGCATGCTTGCTGTTCCGGTTCTACTCTATTCATTTGGGGTGCTTCCATGGACGAAGCACGAGCTCACGGCTCTCGGTACCGCCACACGTAAGATTATGCATATACAGAAGAGCATGCATATGTACTCGTCCATTCCGCGTTCATACATCCCACGCTGTAAAGCGGGCACGGACTTCTAAATATCCAGTGTCTTTATGACCGAATTATCTTGGGTACAGCTCACATCGTGACAAATGGAAGAGATCCTCTTTTGATAATGGTCAGGAACCACGAGATGATTGGCAAAGGAGCGTTCCTCTACAAAGCCGCGGAGCAGGCGGCCGAGACCCTTGGTCTGGATCTCAACATCAGAAGTGAGGAAAGTGCATTACTCCATCTAGATGCCTCACTTCTGAAAGCCCGAGTAAAGATAGCAGAGGTGAACAACTTCCTCGAAAAGCTCCACGACAAGAAAATGCACGGGAACTTTCACATAAATGTAAAAGATAAGTCCTTGTCGATAGAGTTAACGTTTGCTTTCCTTAAATCATCCGGACTTAATTCAAGTACAGAGGGTTTTATTTTCGCGTGTCAGGACGGTGTTGTTTCCACCATGGAATACCGTAGCCGCGTCTTACGTGAAGAAGTTCCCAGCGACAGGTGCAGAGCGTGTCATGCACATTCTGAGTACTTATGGCACATACTATCCAGATGTCACACTCACGCGAGAACGACGTATTTCCACAGACACAATGCGGCCCTAAGAGTACTTTATTATCATCTTTGTCACTATTATGGTGTTAACCACGACCCCACCCTGCGAAATGCTCCCAGAGAGATGGAGTCAATTTTCGAAAACGAGTTGTGCAAAATTTACTGGAACTTCGATTTCAGGCTAAACGTTGCACACTCGAGGCCTGACATCGTACTCCTTGACAAAGAGAAAGGAACGATGTTCGTGATCGAATTCTCGGTCCCGGCCGATGCCAACGTCACAGTCAAGGAGAAGGAAAGGGGGAGAGGTATCGAGACCTTATACGTAAGCTGCGGGGATTCTACAAAGAATATTCGGCTAAAATGATTGTCATTGTCATCGGTGTCCTCGGAGGTGCGAAACCATCACTGGTTCGTATCCTCGAAGCCATACCCTCGTGCCAGAAAAATTCCAAGGCACTTGCGAGATGGATGGAAAGGATTGTCATTCTTGGGTCGCTCCGTGTCCTTAAGAATCACGAGGTTTTCGCCGGCCCTTCATCGTGATTCCACCGCAACATGTGGTCACTTATCTCACGGTTGTGAGGCGTGGTCATGGGTGTGATTTACCGCGGTTCTACTGGGGGCCAGTGTCATTTTTATAGATGGCAGTCGCTCCCAGGAGGACCCTGCGGTGGTTGTTTGACCAATTTATCCTAAAACACACACACACACACACACACTAGGGTGGCCCAAAATGACAGACTTTCGATTTTGTATCATTTGCAACTGGAAACATGTTCCTCATACTGAAAACCTAATGTCCATTTTTTGAAATAATTTCTTCATATTATTTAGAGTCGGCGCCACGCGTTCGAATTTTTCGGTTAGAAAATCGGTCGGAGTTCATAAAATCATCAACTGTCCAAGGAAAAGTAAACTTTTCCTGGGCACCTTTGTTACTGTAAGCGGATTATGGGGAAGTGGGCGAGGTACTTACCTGCGAATTTCATTTTCTTCGACTCAGGTTATTGGAATTGACAATGAGAATTGAAAAGTGTCATCTGCCTGTACTAGTCTATTGCTGGTGGGCAACACGCCCACCATAAAATAAGTAACTTATGGACTACCTGAGTCGCTTACGGACGGATCATTTCTGGTTTTTGGTAATAATCTTATTGATATTAAAATTTGAATTATGCGATTTTGAAGAGGTCGCATCCTGAATCTATGAGTAACAACTGCTGTCATTTTCAGCGATAAGAAACAATATTTAGGGCCTGAAAGAAGCTCATGAAAATCACGGTTTCAAGCAAAAACAGCCATGTTTGAGACTCAAAAAATCATCCTTACAATTATTTTCTTGATATATTTTGAAAAAAAAAACCACTTTTTTCATTACTAAATGAGACGTTCTCAATATTTCATTAGATTCTTTAAATATAATATATATTAAATTGAAGCATGAAGAAAAGAAGACATTTTGCTATGCTAAACTCCATAAGAAATTAATAACCTCGGCGCCGAGTCTAAATATTATTTAAAAATCATTTTGAAAAATGGACATGTGTTTTTCAGCACGAGGAACATGTTTCCAGTTGCAAATAATAAAAAATCGAAAATTTGACATTTTGGGCCACCCTAATATATATAATTAAAAAATTAAAAATTGGTCAAACAACCATCGCAGGGCCCCCCTGGGAGCGACTGCCATCCATGAAAATAACACCGGCTCCCAGTAGAACCGCGGTAAATCACACCCATGGCCAC
>JAUMHM010085469.1:0-11592 GCA_032362435.1 Melikaiella ostensackeni | reverse complement strand
TCGATACTCAAAAAGTGTACCAAAGGCCAATCCAATAGATTCATTCTTTCGAAAGTTATCGTGCTCACAGACAGACAGATATGCAGACAGACATGCAGACATACAGGCAGACAGACACATTCGTAAAAACCTGTTTTTCGGGTTCAGGGGGTCTCAAAACGTGGACATTCAACAAAAACGGGGGGAGGGGGTCAAATTTTACACAAATCTAATACTTTCTCTGATGAGAATGTAAAAATATTTTTTGAAGGCCAAATCTCTCAAACTATAAGAGATATGTAGAACATTGGCCTTTTTTATTTTTACGGAAAAGTTTACATACTTAAATACTTATTCAGGCTACTTTAGACAGAGAATGATCTGAAAAGGAAGAATTTCCAAGAAACTGATTAAAACTTACTTTATGCACCTGTTTTAAATAATTTTAATTAGTTTAAGGTGTCCAAAGGTATTCAACATTTAGAGCCTTTCTTGGATGCTAAATCACAGACTTTAAACTAAAGACGCTTCAGTTTGGAGTTATTTCCATGAAGATACTCATGATAACCTCCAAATGTAAACCAAAAATCAAGTTTATTTAAAAATCCCCGTAGAGATTTTTTCTTTTTTGTCTCAAAATGATTGCGGGGTATCACAGAAATGAGATTAAGAAAAAAACAAGAGGTGAGAGCCCTTTTCAACAAAGTACGACTTATATGTCCATGAAATGAAATTTGTTATTTCCGAAGTATTTTTTCTTGCTGAATTCGAATCTGACCTCCATTTTTTGCCTATACATGAGGTATTTGAGTTGTCTTGAGTCAAATTTTTTTTCGGAAAAGCACATATTGGTCTAGAAATGGATGTAGAAAAATTGTTGACAACAAGTGATGCATACTTTCGAAGTATTTTCTAACACTGAATCCTATGCGCACCTTACTTTTGTGAAAGCTTAAATAGATCTTGAGATAATCATAAAAAACAGAAAAAAGAGGTTAAAAAAAATTAATTTACTGAGCTGAATATTAACTCTTTCTTGTTTGAATAGGGGTCATTCGCTTCGATTTTTAACAGAAAAAATCTGAAACCCATTCATAATTCACAAGATACGTAACACAGAAACCATCTCTTTTTCTAGCGTTCGTAATTTGACTATTTATGAGTATTCAAGACAAATCATTGCACTCGAATTCTGTTGAATTCATTATAATTCCTTTGAAAATGAATTATCTTTAAATTTTAATTGAATTCCTTCGAATTCACTTGAATTTACTCGAATTCGTTCGAAGTCGCTCGAATTTGATTAAAGTCCCTCGAAATTGCTTCAAGTCCCTTGATTTCCTTAAATTCTTTTGAATTCTCTCTAATGCTGCTAAATTCTATCGAATTTACTTTAATTCTCTGAAACTATTTCGATTTCGCTTGAATTCTCTGGAAAGCACTTGAATTCCCATGAATTCAACTAAATTCCATTAAATTTCTTGAATTACCCTGAACTCGCGTAAATTCCTCTAAGTTCCATTAAATTCGCTAGAATTTTGTTGAATTTCGTCGAATTCCATTGAATTCTTCATAATTTTCTTGAATTCATTTGAGTTCTCTTGAATCCACATGAATCCGTTTGAATTTGCTGAAATTATCTTCATTTGAAGTCATTTCTTTTTAATTTGCTAGAATTCAATTCAAATTCAGTCTTTGAGAAATTTCAGTGAACTTAACAGAATTCGAGACAATTATTCGCGTTAAATAACCCTAAACTATCCAATTCTTAACGAAAAATGGTTTCTATAACATGTATCTTATGAACAATTTGTGCTGGAACTATAAACGGTATTTAGATTTTTTTCTGTTGAAAAATCGAAGAAAATGACTCCTAATTGAATAAAAAAGAGTTGATATGCAGCTCATTGTAATGTTTTTGCAAAATCCTTTTTTTTAATGTTTTTTTTCTCCGTTTTTAGCGATTATATAGAGAACCGTTTGACCTATCACATAAGCAAGGTGCGCATAGGATTCAGCGTTAAAATATACACCGTAATCATGTATCAATTGTTATAAAAAAACATTCTTCATCCATTTATAGAACGATATGTGATTTTTCGAAAAAAATAACTAAAAGAGCTCAAAAACCTGACGTGTAGGCAAAAAATAGTGGTCGGATTTAAATTCAGCACGAAAGACTACTCCCGAAATGATACCTCCCATTTCATGGATATATAGGTCTTATTTTGTTGTACAGTAATAATAAGAATATAAATTCAAAAAGATTATTTTCGAATTTTTATTTGAAAAAGAAAAATGTATACCCTTTTCGAATTTGTATTTCTATCACGCCATGCCGCAACCTAGGTGTGACGTTACATGCTTTCATTATTTTTTAAACAAGCTCGGGGTTCATGCTTTTTCTTTAAAAAATAGAAATAAATAAATGCTAACATTGGTGGTTTGTATCTAAATTTGCAAATGCCAGTGTTGAGAATCCTGAAAAAATATTTTTGTGTATATCCAATGGTGAGGAACGAAAGAAAATGTTATAAAACTGTCCGATGGACATGTGCCCATATGTGCACTACAAAATTAGCAGTACCAGTATATTGTTGCTAAGATCTTTTCGACCATTTCAACGCCAGCAAACATATTTATTTTCAATTTAAAAAAATATAAAATATGCTTTATTTCGTAATGCAGGTATTATATATTGTACTTTATAACTTGATAATGGCTACCAAAAGGGATTAGCAATTTTGTAGTTATGTTTTATGGTTAAAATTATAATCACGATCATAATCCAACTTTGATTTATATACAAAGATCAATTTTTTAGGAAATTTTATTATTTAAATTATTGCCTGATAGATTAATACATGAAAAATGATCTTTTCCAAAGTTATATAAGCAAAAGCTCGGAAAAATGCCTAATTTCAATACCTTTTGCATGAAACCGCAAGTTCATATGTTTGAGGTTAAAATGCCAACTTGCGTTTGAATGTTAAAAGTATTAAAATGAGACATTTCTTCAATTTTTGGTCATTCACATAAAAAAAAAACTTATCGAAAATAAGTTCTCCATTTTTAATTAGTATATACAATTTCTATCTATATACATACTGTATTACATACTGTACATACTGTATATACTGGAATATTCATTTCACAGTTTCTATGAGACCCTATTGAAAAATCCCAAGTAGGAAAATACAGAGGAAACTATATGGGAAACCATGCGGGTATCTGTGTGGAAAACTATGTCCGAAACTATATGGGAGGCTGCATAGGAAATCATATAGGAAACTATATCGTAATTTGCGCCCAGAACCATATAGTTTCCCATATAGTTTCCTATACAGTTTCCTAAATAGTGTCCTATATAGTATCCCATGTCTTACATTTTTTATTATAAAAGGGTCCTAAAATTTTGCAAAGTAATTTCCTAGAAACCTGTGAATATGCATAATAATTATCCTGTGTATAAAATCCTTCTAGATTTCATAAATATGATAATTATAAACATACTTACTTACAACATTATAGCATACAACATTATAACATACAACATTATAGCTACCTCGGATATAGTGTCCTATGTAGTTTCCCATGTCCTATATATTTTATTATAAAAGGGTCTTCAAATTTCGCAATGTAATGTTCTAGAAACCTGTAAACATGCATAATAATTATCATATGTATAAAACTCTTCCGGATTTTATAAATATAATAACTATAAACATACTAATTTACAGCATTATAACATGCAACATTATAACACACAACATTATAACTACCTCGTAATTTGAGCCCGGATCCCATACAGCTTCCTATATAGTGTCCTATATAGTTTCCCATGTCTTACATTTTTTATTATGAAAGGGTCCTCAAATGCTGCAAAGTAGTTTCCTAGAAACCTGTAAACATGCATACTAATTATCATATTTATAAAATTATTTCGGATCTTATAAATATGACAATTATAAACATACTAACATACAACATTATAGCGGACAGCATTGTAACATACAATGTCATAACTATATCGTAATTTGAACCCGGATTTCATATAGCTTCGTATATAGTTCTATATGGTTTTCTATATAGTCTCCTATACAGTTTCCCATGTCTTCAATATATTATACGACGGTCCTTGAATGTCGCATGTTTACAGATTTCTAGGAATTTACGTTGCAACACTGGAGGACTCTTTTACAATAAAAAATGTAAGGCATGGGAAACTATATAGAAAACTATATGGGATCCGGGCTTAAATTACGATATAGTTTCCTATATGATTTTCTGTATACACAGTAAAAAAAAAGGATCATTTTTGTTGCAGAGCATTTTGCTCCAGCGATCATTGGAATATCAAGATCATAATAATCTGTTCATTCGGATCATTTTGATCTACTTCCAGGCTATGTGTCGGACTAAATAAAATGGCCGCCAGTTTTTGGCGCGTGTGTCATAACTTAAATATTTTGTTTAACCGCGCGCAAGTAACAACTATACTTAACAGAAGATATATTCTGTTACCAACTTTCGTTATTTTTTTAACTTTTTAAGTACACTGCACGATCAGAAACCATAAAAAGCTCGCATATGAGCTAAAGTACTTCAAGATCGTCAGCCATCTTGGCTTGACTTGATACATTACCCCGAATCAGATCATTATGAGCCCAAAAATCGATCATTCATTCTGGCCGATCAAATTGCTCTTGATTTCGGTATCATTTTCGTTACATATGAAAATCATATTGATTATTGTATCATTTTCAACATTTTTTTTACTGTATAGTTCCCCATATAGTTTCCCACATAATTTTCCATATAATTGCCCACACAGTTTCCCACATAGTTTTTCGTATAGTTTGCCATATAGTTTCCCGCATAGTTTGCCATATAGTTTCGTAAGTAGTTTCCTACATGGGGTTTTTCAAAAAGGAGAGCCAAGAGCAGAATATGGAGACTAGACCTCTTCGCGAAAAAATAACTTATCATTAGTATGTTCACTTTTGGTAAATTACCCGCACTGACTTTAATGTATCCAGGCATACTGATATTCTATAAAAAAAAATTTCAGCCAAAAAAACGTAGATGATTCATTATTTTTATTGCTTTTGTCAAACTGACACATGTATTTTCTTGGGCTTTGAAAACATGGGACGTCACATCACATGTTTCGTGCTATGAGAGCGCCATATGTTTCGTTTAAAAAATCGACATTTCCGGTCGGTATTTTGTCACTTTTCAATTACTTATTATAAATTATTGACTAAACAAAATAAGGACTCAATTTTAGATTTAAATTCTTTGGGAGTTAAAGTTTATTAAAAAACTTAACTTTAGGAGGAAAAAAAAATTTTAAGGATGACCCTATTACTGGATAGTTTGAGTGATTTTACTCTTATTTGTATTGACCCTTAAAGCTTTCAGGATCAGGTTTACTCCCAGGTCGGAAATTCATCACTGTCCTTAAGATAACATCAAAAATGCAACATGGATTAGACGTGTAATTTCCCGTACATATTAAGTCTTTATTACTTCAAATTTTCGAGATAATTGAGGTCAAAAGTGCCAAAAACCTGGTCATTAGCACTTTTGATCCCAGTCATCTCAAAAATTTGACGTGGTTGAAAGATTTCATTTTGATATTCGGATTCACTGACCAAAAATCTACAAGAAACGACACGTTTTTTCTTTTTTGCTCTTTAAATTTCGACATGTGTAATTTGAACTTTAATACTACTTTGATATTTTTGCAAATCTGAATTCTTGTACCCATTTTTCTGTTAGTAAACTAGCAATATTATATGCGCCCTACAACGCACGGGAAACATTGCATTGCCAGTTAATAATATACAATTATAGAACAAGATTACTATGATTCCAATTTCAAATTGCAAGGTTTAATCACTTTAAAAAATTATGACTTAAGAGGCACTGAGTTTTAAATACTTGCAATTTAGAATATTATCAAATTTTGAATAATTTCTGAGGAACCAATTTTTTATTTTTTCCCAGATGAATTTGATGAGGGACATAGAAAATTAGAAAGTTGCTTTAAATATGTTCAGTTTTTAACACTTTTTCGGAATCGTTTATGTGTGCAGGATTTCAATTTGAAACTTATTATATACTGAAATAGTTGGACTTCAAATCTGCAACAGTATAAAATTAGTCATTTTTAATGTTTTCTTCTGACACTTTTAATTTTTTATATTATCTCACAAATTGAAAACATTATTTCAGTATGTAAGTTTGAAATTGAATTTTTCAATTTTGAAGATATCTAGTTCAAAAATGTTCACCCTTTAACGTTTTGATTTCGTGTGCACAATTTTTAAAGTTTTACTTTGAATCCGCTAAATTTATAGTGCTCTGAATATAAAACTCTCAATTGTGAAAAACGAAATGAAAATTTTTAACTTTTATGTTTTGAAAGTTGTGAATTTATAATTTTAAAGGCTATAAACTTGATATTGTACTATTTTTCAGCATTTCGGTTCGAAGAATTTCAATTTGAAACACTCTACTTTGAGAATGGTCCACTTTTAAGTTGTGAAATTGATTAATTTTCAGTTTTGAATGCTCACCAGATAAATTATTCGAATCAATAAGTCTAAGAATAAAAATGTCCCCATTTTTATAGCTGCCAAGGCTTTCAATGTCTACAGTTTTATGTATTTCTCAATTATAGGTTGTTTATTATATTAACAAGGACTCTGAAGCGTGATTAATTCCTTTGTTAAATGTTTTTAATTTAAATTTGATTCATTTGAAATGTTCATTCAAGCTGGAAAGCAAGCTTTCAATTTTATATCCTACAATTCAGAATGATTTAACTTTAAAAGTTAAATTTAAACTATGTATCAGCATTAAATTAGTAATTTTGAATGTTTGCCTCTCACATTTCTAATTTTGACATCGTGCTGCAAATTTAGAACGTTATCTCAGGTTTGTAGATTTAAAATTGAAGTTTTCAATTCTGTAATAAATAGAAAACATTCACCATTAAACGTTTCTATTTTGTGTGTGCAATTTTTGAAGTTTCATTTTGAATCTGCTAAATTGACAGTGCTCTAAATATAAAACACATAATTTTGAAAAAAGAGATGGAAATTTTTGATTTTTAGGTTTTGAAAACTGTGAATCTAAAATTTCAAAGGATAATAAATTTGATATTGTATACATTTTCAACACTTTAAATTCAGAAAATTTTAATTTGAAACGCTTCAAATTTGGAAATGGTCTACTTTTAAGTTGTCAAATTGATTAATTTCCAGTTTTAAATGCTTGATACTGAAATTATTTAAATTAGTTACCCTAAACGTAAAAATTTCTTAATTTTTTATAGCTTCCAAGTTTTTGAAAATGTACAATTTTAAGTATTTCTCATTCACAGGTGGTTTAATATCTAAGGTCTTAAATTGGGATTTATTCAATCATTTAAGGTGTTTAATCGAAAATTGCTTAATTTCAAAGGTTTTAATTTAGATATTCCTAAGAGCCGTTCTATCACCCTCAAAAACCATCTTCTAATCAATGTGTCATATGTTTTTTATGAGTTTAAAAATAATTTTGAATTACTCTTATGGAAAAATATTATAGAAACCTTACTATAGGCCTATAATGATTTTTCTTTAATGAATTTCCTACAATTTTCCTGCGATGGTAGGAAAATATTTTAAGAATTATTATAGGAAAATCATTACAAAAAAAAATCAGTACTGGAATAAATAATATCAAAATATTGAAGGAATTATAACAGAAAGTAGAGAAACTTTAAATAAATGATTTATTTAAGACCACTCAAATAAATGAAAATTGTGGTATTTATGATAATTAAACACATTTCAAAAAGCTCTCATCAAAATAGCTGTGATAAAACTTAAATACTATCAGTATATTTTTGTATAAGTCATATTGTCTTGAAAGATAATAAAAATGTATGGCACATTGATCAGTGATGACTAAGGAAAAAATGGTCGAATAAAGTTAATAAACTTTAATATATTGCAAAAATCGCATTTCACTTTTTGACAATGAATAAATAATAGTTTGAATAGAGTAAAAATGATAAAGTTATAGTTTATACGCACGTATGGCCTATGGTACATCGTTCATGAATTTAAATTAAATTTGAAACTGTACAATTTTGGACGTTTAAATACAACTATTTGTTTTCGACAAAAATTAGCATCAGCAAATTTATTTATTCAGGCTTTGAGTTCCAAGTATTGAAAGCCTACAATATTGCACTAATTTGAATTGAAAAATATAAAATTTGTGGCATTTTAAGTTGAAATTCATTATTTAAGTAAGCATTAGTCTTAATTATTTTTTGAACTATAAAATATAATGACTTTCAAACGATACATTATTTTTGAATATTTGAGAATCAAACCAAACTATTTTCAATGTTTTGATACATGCTTGCAATTCAAAGTTGTTTAATATTAAACAATTCAAATTTGAGATAATTTAATGTTTAAATTTTCGAGCTGAAAGCTGATCAACAAGATTTAACATTTTTAAATTTACTGTTTTGAAAGCTTTAAAAAAAAGGGAAAGTCATACAACTTTTATATTATTTGAAATCATTCTTCTTCTTCATTCCAAGTATTTTAAGTACGGAAGAATGAAAAAATTGTTAACTGAAACAGAAAATTGAAGAAACGTAGTAAGTAAAACGTCAAATATATTTATTTCAAAAATATTAGAATGAAAATAAATATCAAACTTGCTTATGACATGAAACATGTAGGCATATAAGGTTAAATATTTTCAAAAAGTTGTGGTTATCAGTCAAAACTTTGTAGCTTACTTCTAATGATTTCGCGTATTTACTTTTCAGTATACATTTAATAATTTCTGCAGCGCTTACAATAAATTTTGAAAAGATGAATGAAAAGCTTTGAAATTCCTAAAATGCAGATAAATTAATTTCATCTTTGTCCACCTTGAAAATCACTTTTTATACAGCTTTAAATGTATGATCTTAACCTTGAGTTGCTCACTACTGATGTCCTTACCCTACTCTAATCTCTCAAAAAGTTTTAAAAATGAGACTTTCTCGGAAGTTTAAAATAGATGATTTCAAAATAATCCTTTTTTAATATTTTTAAAATATACATGTTATACATTTGTATTTCTTCAAAAAGTAAAAAATAAATGTGTCTGTATTGATTGATGTCTGCCGTATGGGCAACAGTTTTTCCTTTCCTAGAAAATTGCATTGTAAATGCAATTGAAGGTATTGCACTTGTTTCACTGATGGAAAAACGCAGGCAGTATTGATTTTTCTTCTTCGTCAATATAATACTGTTTATTGATACAAACAACTGCATTACTGTAAAATATTTTTTTAGAATATGAAATATACTAGGTAAATGTAATTAATTCTTAAATCCCTTCTGCTTTGAGAATTTTTCCATATTTTTATGATGTAGTAATTTTCCAATGTGTAATAATAATTTTCGTTGAAAAGACAGTAGTTGTGAGAGGTGGCTTTTTGATGAAATCGAACATCCAAACAATTTGCTCTCGCGACGTAAACTCAATAAGCAAATAAATGTCAACATCAATTTATTCACGATGTACTCAATGTGAAATGTACATATTTGACTTCAATTAGTATTGCGAAGTTTGATAAATAGACACGAAACATTTTCGACATATTGAAAATTGAAACTTATAATCTCGATAATAATTTTGGGGCAATATATGTAGCAAAAGGAAATAAGCTTCACTTTCATGATATTACAGGCGAGATATTTCAATTTTTAAAAGAGAAAGGAACAGAAACTTGCTTCCGAGATACTTCAGTGCTGAATTGAGATGTACAAAATTTTATTAGATAATGTCATTAGGTTCCGCGAAAATGTAAGGGAAAGGGATATATTTTGGTTTTCGCTCGGACAACACGTTTTGACGATTGCTGAAAACCAATTCTTAATTTAAATAAAAATTGAATTCCTGCAGTTCTGAGGAAGTGGTGGGGGTACTTCGGATAGTGATAAACAGTGCAATTTTGAATTTAAGAAAATTAATGACAAGTCCATTCGTAGCTTTCGATAAAATTGAGAAAGAAGCTATCGTTTTGAGATTGAAGCGCACGTTCGAACTTGCATTTTCAATATGTTCACAAACGAAAAAATACATTGAAAGGCAAGAAAAGTTTCATATATGATGAAACTCATCCAATTATGAGAAAAAAAACTGTTAATCGGATTTTTTTGTACGTAAAAAACTTTCTCCCGATCGAATCCATTTAAAATCAGGCAGTTTTTACAATTGAAGTCGCGGAATCTTTCAGTAAAAAAATGTGTCGTTTTCTAGAGGAAATTAGGCGATACGTGTTTTTCTGAATGAGGAAAAAAAATTTTTTTCACGGAGTTACGAATATTTGAATTTTGACTCCTATTTTTAAAAATAATCCTTTGAAAAATTAAAAAACGGTAAAAATTAACAAAATGGCGATGGTTTGTTTGAAAATATAAAAAGTCTATTTTAACAAAAAACTCACTTATATTCTTTTCCAATTTTTTGTTCAATTTGTCCTTGTATAAGAAAGACATCCTGTGAGTTTTAAGTGGGCCCAGGCGCGGATCTACAATGGTGGCGAAACGGCGATCGCCCCCCCCACCCCCCAACAGTGGGACTGAAGTAAATAAACTTTCTACAAACAAATTTTTAATTTAAATTTATTAACATGCAAAAATAATTCAGATTTCGAAGAAAAGATTGAAAAATATCTTTTGGAAAACCCCACCTTTTTTATTTCTGCCCATATTTTTTTACAATTTTTGCTCACATAAGGAAGGCATTCTATACGTTTTATGCGGGCCAAACCATTTCTGAGGATCGGGGAATTTTTTTTTAAGTATAATTTGCGAATTTTTCTCGTCAGCAATGCAAGATGTTATAAAAGTGCAAGAGGTTTTTTTGTAGAACTTTTTTAGACGAGCAACCTTTTATCTTAACACTTTTTGGTACACTTTGTGATTTTCGTAAAAATTCTCTTGGACAAAAATTATTTAGCCCACATAAAACTCACAGGATGTCTGCCTCATTGGACAAATTGAACAAAAAATTGGCAAAAATATAAGTGTGGGTTTTTTGCTAAAATCGACTTTTTATATTTTCAAACAAATCGTCGCCATCTTGTGAATTTTCAACTTTTTTTAAATTTTCCGATGGATATCAAAAGAGGACGGTAAAACTCATTAGGATCCGGGAAGAAAATTAGAATATCTAATTTATTCCATGAGTTGAAAAAGCGAGAGAATTGAAACACGAGTTTTAAATCGTCGCTTTTTTAACATGTGGGACACGATACTTTTTCTATATTTTTTTTAAAAAGTGCTAGTTTTTTTAACCTTTTTTTTGTTCAAAAAGGAGGCGATTCGTTGTCGATTGACGCAACAATAACAATGGCAATCGTCAAAACCATGGCAATAATATGGTCGTAACAGTAAGCTGGTAGCAATATTTAGTCAGGAAGGTTAGGAGTGGTGGAATTAGATACAACCCAGTAGTTGTAAGTTCACCTTCACTTACTGAAGCAGGCCACAGGATTCATTCAGTAGTTCGCACTTTATTTACTTCTTTCACTGTGCGTCA
>JAUMHM010085468.1:0-11592 GCA_032362435.1 Melikaiella ostensackeni | reverse complement strand
TGGAGTACAAGCAGCTGAGAGTTGTCTTGCTGCCCTCACATTTTTTGGTGTCATAGCAAAATTGTACACAATATTTAATTCCAGTCCACAGAGATGGGAAATACTAAAGGACAAAATAGTCTGCTCTCTGCATTCAACCTCTCGAACTCGCTGGTCGGACAGGATTGACGCCGTGAAACCGCTTGCTGCTCATCTTCCAGTAATGGCAGAAATACTGGATGAGTTCTCATTATTGAATCTGTCAGCAGAATGTTGTGGCGATGTCAATGAACTCAAAAAGTATGTACGGACATTAAATTTTTTACTTATGGCATCGATTTGGGTCCTCAATCAGGCCATTGGCCCACAACATAGTTCATAAATTCATCAAACTTCTAATAATCTAAAATTAAAATATAGAAGCTCTTCAGTGTATGGGGCATTATTTCAAATCTACCATCGGTTTAAAAATTTAAAAAACTTAACAACAAATATTTTCGAATTTAAGCTTCTGATAATGAACATTTCTAGTTCTGAGGCCTTGAAATTTGAACATTTTCATGCTTCGTTTAAAATTGAAGTCTTCTTCAATTAGAATCTTGAAACTATGTCTTTAAATATAATTCATTTTTAAATTTTGCATCTTTTTTAAGGATATACTTTCCTTTAAATCAAAAATACTATTATTTAAATTTCGAGCCACAAATTTTGTTTTGTATGCTGAAAATTATTAGCCAAATTTTCAACATTAGTCAAGAAACTTTCTGGGAATGCTTACCAACGTTGGTAAGTAAATGGAAAAAAACTCATATATTTTATTTGACAATAATTTTATGACAATATGCATAGAAGAAGATATATATTCATATGTATTGCGATAAACTTGTTATCAAATAAAATATATGAGCTTCGTTAACAATTAAGAAATCATTTTTGCGCATTAATTTGTTTCTAACAAATGAACAATATTTCTATTTTCTTACGATAGTAGGTAAGCATTTCTAGAAAGTTTCTTGACTGGTATTGAAAATTTTGTTAGAAATTCCTAAAATTTCAAACAAAATTGGTGTCTTCGCGCTCTATGCCTCCTACCAAAAAATTTTTAAAGGAAAGCTTATGGGTCTTCGTAAAAGAAACAATTTTGACATCTTAACTTCTTCTCGTATCTCGCGTTATTTGGCTCAAAATTTGAATTTTCGATTTTTCAAGAAAATTCAAAAAGTTGTTGCGACAATCCTGTAGGGTTTTCAAAAAGCAACGTTTTTCTTTCTTTGACTTTTTTTATATCTTGCACTGTTTGGCTGAAAATTTTGATTTTCTTTTCATTTTTTTTTTAATTTTTAAAATGCTAGAACTCTCATAATTTTTTTTTATCTAAAAAAGTCATGAGGATAAATTGTTCGATTTTTTAAGTACTACGAATAACCGTACATATAATTTTCAAATCTTGAAAAAAATGGTCTCAAAAATTTTTTAAATGCTTCAAGTTTTTTAATTTTTATCCAAAATGGCTAGCTAACGAACTTGACCTTTAGTTTTCGATACTCAAAGAGTGTACCAAAAGCCAATCCAATAGATTCATCCTTTCGAAAGTTATCGTGCTCAAAGACAGACATACAGACATACAGACAGACAAACACATTTGTAAAAACCTGTTTTTCGGGTTCAGGGGGTCTCAAAGCATGGACATTTGACAAAAACGGGGGAGGGGTCAAATTTTACACAAATCTAATACCTTCTCTGATGAGAATGTAATAAAAACGTCGCGCTCTTTCCTTCTACCGCGGCACAATATACATTCAGATCAGCTGACTATAAGACCAGTACTGAAATGACTCCACTAAACTTGACAGCTCGGCGTGCTGCGAGTAAAAAAAGTGGCAATCTAGTGAACTGTGATAACCTTCGTCTTGTTTCGAGTGCAATCATTGAAGAAAGTAGCTTTCCATGTCGAAATATAATCATTTCTGAGTCGGTTACGAACGGGTACCGGAATATCAGCAGTGACGCATCTGTAACTCTTCTGGCAAAAACTCGTATAAAAATTAAAATATGACACATATCGTTAAAACGCTGAGGCAGATCTTTACTTCACATAATTCATATTCTTCAAATTTCTATATTAACTCTTACCTTTGATCGAAAACAAAGAATAAATGCGTCATTCAGAAATTGACAGTCCTCGAATATAGTCTTCAAAAATAGTCAAAGAAACTTTTGAAATGTTTTCTATTGTCGGTTACGAACCGGCTCATCATTGGGTTGCCAACTGGCTCAAAGAGGACTTTCGGGGGTTACGAACCGACACATCGGGTATGTTCGTTCAAATTCTTAAATATTTGATTAATGCATCCTTAAACTTGCTTTCAATTACATTTTCGATTGAAAATGGATTATTCTTTACGTAGGAAGAAATTTTATTGCATTCAAATATTGCTTGAGGCATTCGAATAGGATTTTATTCTTTCCAGCTTCTTAGTAGGTTACGAATCAGGGCCTTTACCTTATACGGATTTTAAATATTTCAAAGAATTTTTTTAGACGATTTCAACAGAATAAAAGAGTATTTGAAGGATTTCAACTAATTAAAAAATGGTGATGGGATTTTATAGGATTTCAATGGCTTTTAGGGGATTTCAACGGTTCTCTAGAAAACTTCAGGTAATATAGGAAATCAAATTCACTTTCAAGGGATTTCAAAGCATTTTAAAGTATTTTAAAGAATTTTGTATAATTTTAACAAATTTCTAGAGTTTTTAAATGATTCAAGTGGATTTCGAAAATTTAAAGAGATTTCATAAGATTTCAAAGAATTTGAGGAGATTAAAGGGATTGCTGGAGAACTTTGTGTTATAAATGAAGCTAAATGTATAAAATTTCAAGGAATTTGATATTATTTGAAAGCTTTTTTGAGATTTCACAAGATTTCAATAAATTTCGAATAATTCTAAAGATATCAAGGGATTTCAAAGATTTCTAGAGATTTTACAGAGGTTTCTATGGACATATTTTGCACTAAATAAAGTATATTTGTATGCCTTTTAATTTTCGCCGTGATTATGTTTAATATTACTTAATGAGACAGTGATGGAAATATTTGAGAAAATCACGTAACATCAGGAGGGGGGGGTGGTCCAAAAGATGTTGTTACGACTTGTTACATAGACAGACGTTTCATTTTTTCAAAATACTATTCCTTTGAGAAGTAAGGTTGATTCTTCTCCGTTATCATTGCTTAAATTTTAAGCTTCAATAATTTTTTAACGTGTGATAGCTTACTTCTATAACTATATATAACTATACCTATAACTTTACTTAATTTAATCAAAACACAAAATTTCTGAAATAAACATGATTCAGGTTTAATTTACTTGAAATGCATACTGTGCTTTATAACCTAATTTTGCATCGCCATAGTTTATCGGCATAAAAAGCATAAAATAATGTGGTTCGAGGCAAGCTGATTTAATTAAAAATTGAACATTCAAACTTTAATTACTTGTAATCTAAATTATAAATCTATTCAAAACCATGTATCACCCACTTGAGTTTCAATTTTGTTACTGCAAGTTGAGTGGAGTTTAATTGAATTGAATTAAAGTTCAATTACAACTAACTCATATTTCTAGAGTTTATACGAAAGACCTTATTTATCCGCATGCATGAACTATATGTATTACATCATGGGATGTCGAAAAATGAGTATGATTGTCTTAAGTTTGTTTAATTATTTATTTTTCGCAACATTGGCTCTGCAAAACTGCACTGTGCCTAAACAATCAATATATACTTCTAATAAATGTATATGTGTACTAAAAAATTTTTCTTATTCCCTTTTGGCGTTATCGACAATTTGCAGTAATCTTTTTATTATTTTCACTTTATTCAACATACAAGGTTTTAAAAATATAAAAAATTTATGAACTCGTATTCAAAAAATTCTCAATCTGTACCGAAGTCGTGAGTTTGATCAGTTTTTAAATTGCTGCGTTGAAGTTCTGTGCATTCTATGGATGAAATTTAGTAAGCAGTAAAATTATTCACTTTCGGAAATCTATAGTTTTATTGATTCTGTTTTATGTGGTAATTATTATTTTAAAGTTTTTTTCTTTTCTTGAATAGTTCTCTTCATTAAATGAAATCTAAATTTCAGTGTGAAATTCAGGTGTGAAAAGATTAACTAAAATAAAAATTCGATTATCAAATCATTATTATTACACGACTGGAATTAAAATCGAACGAGAAATTAATTTCTTAGTAATATTGAAAATTTTTATTTTTGTGTAAACTACAAACTTCAAAATAAATGTATGAGGTGCAGAAATGATTTTTTTTCTATCAAATAATGTTCTTGATAGAAAATATGGTTTGTCTCATTATTAAAATAATTATTGTATTTCAGTATATTTCTGTCATTTAGAAAATTATGTCATACATATTATTGATCTATGCTGTAATTTTATTTTTAATTTTCAAATGTGTGATCCAATAATATTATCATATTTAATTTTTTAAAAGAGTACTAGTACTTTTTAATTTTCCACATCTCGTCCCGTAACATGGGAAATTCGATCAGATTCTATAATTATGTTATTCTCGTACTTGAAAGAAATTTTAAGAAATATACAGGACGATGATTAATCAAGTTAGCACAGTAACTCATAAAATATAATCTGCTTTGATTATAACTCGACTTACTCTATTCGTAGCTTCGGAAACCAACGTGTGAGAGTTTGTAACAACAAACGACAGTTTGAGTAATCAACTGCGACACTTCCTACCAAAGTTGTTGCTAAACACTAATAGCGAAGCAACCTTCTATTTAACAATCCGCTGCATTCATCCAAATACCTTTGTTTCGGGGCAATTTCTTTGCTATTGATTTCTCCAGAATTTATAATAAAACACTGAAATATAAATTGAAAGAGCAATAAAACCGCTGTCAAGATTTCGAAGTACTTTATTTTCTGTTTTCATTTATTCCGTGATCATTTATCAGGTTTTCTCTCGAATTTAAATACAAATCTTAAAGAAAAAATGCAAGTTTGAATTGATAACAAAAATCAAATTCACATGCAAGAAAAATTAACTTTTATAAAAGTCTGATTTTGTTTAAAATTAACAGGATTATGCTCAAACTAAAATCAGTTTGAGCCATTTTCAACTGAAATCCAGTTCGTTTTGAATAAATAAATCAGGTTTTCATAAAATGAGTTTATTTTTTGTAATAATTTTTAACTCAAGTTTTCTGTGATCTTATTTACTTAAAAATAAAATATTTAAAAAATAAATTTTTGTTAAAGACATTTTTATTTTCTTCAAAATTTACGATTCCACTCTAGGTTTCTCGCTATCTGAAAAGCTCTTTATCCGTTATTTCATCTTTAAGTGTCTGTCCATATCTCAAAAGAAATACGATTTCTTCGGGGCGTTGTATCAGACCATCTATCTCTCCCGAGAGGGGATCTGATAGAATCTATACAGGGATTCACATAACTTATAGTAGGAATAATTACAATATTATATAACAGAAAATATAAGTTTGTACTCTTATTATACTTAAAATATATCATTACAAAATGTAAGCCGAAAGGCGTCTTTAAAAAAGTTGTTCTTCAGTTTCAAACCATTTTTAGACTTTGATTCGTGATATCATTTAAAAAATTTGAATCGGAGAAGCAAAAACTAAGCGTGGAAATTTTTCAAAGAGATATGATTTTATAGAAAAATCATTTAAAAACATGTTTTAAATGTCAAAATATTAGTATTACATAGTAGTAAATATTTATTTCCACTCATGAGTGGAAATCAATGGTAAATCAAATGGTATCAATATTTTCTTCTCAGCATAAATTATTTACATATCTACTCTCTAAATCTGAATCAGCGATAATTAAACCGCCAATTCAAATCAGCGAAATTTGACTCGTAATCAATGAAATTTCAATGATTAAGACCTAAATTTTAGTCGGTTAGGTACACTTAAAAAAGGCCCAAATTGTTAAGAAGGCATGATACTTGGTATATGTGTTATTTTTGACCTGAAGATAGTTTAAGAATAGGGTGCCAGAAAAGTTTCAAAAAATTTTCCAAAAGAAAACGGACATTTTTTTGAAAATCTGGTATTTTTGAACGTAATGGAGATAATTGACTTATTCTTTTTTATTATTGTGAAAGATGCTTTAAATATGCCAAATCTGGAGGAAAAATTGTAAAAACTCGAAAATTAACAAAATGGCGGCTATTTCTCTGAAAATCGTAAATGTGGGTTTTTCTCCAAAAGTATGCGAGATGTGGCAAAAATTTCAGAGTAAAAATTGTTCTCCTACAAGCGACCTATAAGAAGTTATTTCTCGATATTTTCAATCGTTTTTTGAGTATGTTTCTGGAGTTCGTTTTTTGAGTAAACATACACATTTTTAAGGGTACTTAAAAACGGTTTAATTGAGTGATTCAGTTTAGGAAACTCTCCACAGTAATAAGAAAGGATGAGTCAATTAGTTCCTTTATTTTGAGAAATACCGGATTTTCAAAAAAAAAAATGCCCGTTTTTCTGGGCAAAAAATTTTCAACAATAAATATTAATATAAATACTAATAACCCAGTTTCAGAAAGACTTAAGTCTGCAATAAATCTTTCTTGCCACTTTTTGAAAATCTTGTATAAATTCCCATTCTAAAGAAAAAAAATTAGATTCTGTGTGAGGTTCTATAATAATTCTTCGCCCATAATAACAAATATCGTGTAGCTTGTTCTTCTACAAATCGTCCAAACGGAAATGCTCTTGCAGAAGGCAAGAAATATGGAAAAGAGAAAAACTAGTGTCGAGACGAGATTCTCTTGGACATTGTCTCTTGATGCTAGCTAGAGTTAAATTCCAAGAATTTTCTTCCATATCGTTGTTTGCGGTTCGTTTCATTCCTTTGGTACGAAATCCCTTTCAGGCACTTTATCGAAAAATTTATTTATTACGATGATAAGAATTCCTTTGAAGATATATTAAAGTATATTCTACAAGATAAAGTTGCAAAAAATGAGAAATTGACATTTCAATAAAAAATATTTTAGATAGAATTTTAATTTCTAGACTGAGAAAAATTAAAGTCATCTGTCCACAGATAGACTTAGTTCGGTTAATTTAACCATGCGATTGTGAATCCAAAAATTACGGGTATATTTACAATATAATATGTGTCTAATACAAATCTACAGTACGAAATGAGACTCGTTGCACAAGTTAAAATTTTTTTTCAAATTAACTGACGAAGATACTAACTGGCAGGGGGGAAGGCGGCGCTGGTAATAACACTCCTTTTATACATTAAATCACATTTCACATGCAAAATATACTGTACTCCACATGCGCTCTGTTGCAGTACCAAAAAATTTTCAAATAGAATAAAAAATAGGAAATATTTTAAGTTTTTAACATATAAGGCAAGTGATAAATCATGATATCGCGAATTTCCTAATCTTAAAAATATTGAATTTCCAGTAAACAACTGGATTCGATTTTAAATGCATTTTATTACACCAGGGAATAAAAAATTCCTACTTTAACAGAACACCGGAAAATACTCATTTCGAACGACATCAAATGCGCTCCATCGGACCACAAAAAGTTCAATTTTGCGCCTAATTCCTACTGATAACTGGACTTCGACATCTTTTAGAGTTTCCTTCAATTATAGATTAGATTAGATTTTTACTCCATATATTCCCTTTTCGAGTTTTCAGATATCTAAAATACCCCTTACGACAGGAGATCATTAAACATTAAACCCTTTTAGCTCACATCACTTCCCAAAATCCCCAATGACCCCAATTCTCATAATAAACCTGCAAGCAATGCCCGACGTTTTCAGTCCTGTGGGTTTTTCCAATCTCTAAAGTCCCCTACCCTCTGCAGCCGGATTTTTATTAGAAACGCTCGCATTCGCCGGAACATTTGGTCAGGGGAGTGGAAAACTGCAGAAAACCAAAACTCCCGAGTGCAGCTGGTTACCAACAGACGAGTTTGGATATAGACATTCGGTGGCATCGAGTGCCCATAGCCGAAAAGGCGAGTTATCAAATGTAAGTGGTTGATTTTATATTCATTTTTCAAGTGCTCAGTAGGGAGACAATAAAAAACCTATATTCTGTTTAAATGCGACTATAACATTTGCAGATATTTTCATGTCCATATTCGTAATCAGCGCATTAAAATACATCGATATACGAAGTTTGAGAAATATAACAGAGAAAAAAGAAAAACCAGTCATGCATGGGTAATTCTCTGTGCAAACAGGGCACTTTCGGATCCTAGGCATGAATCATCAAAACTATTAGTAGTACTGCCATAAAACTCAGCATGGATCTTCCTTTAAGTGTCTCAAACCACGCACCATAATAAAATCTCTGATTTGACTAACGTACTCGTAAATCACAATAAAATAACATTCAAGATCCCAAAAATGCCTTTGGAGCATGTTTACACATACCTAAAGCATAGTTTAGAATCTAATACAAAATATATAATTAACTATTTCAAAATATATGCTGAATGGTCTTCAATCATATCTTAAAAAGTACAATTTCCATCACTAATATTTGAATCTAAGTGTAATATTCACAACAATATATACTGAAGTATAAGTATTCACAAAAAAAATTTCGTTGTTACGCCAATAAATAAACGGCCATCATTTTATTACTAGGAATAACTTTTTGAGTTCAATTTTGACGTCAAATTGAAGAAAAAAGCATCTCACTACTCATTCTTCTAAGTTTAAAGAAAGAAATTAAGAACTTTCGTCGTAAAATAAGAAAGTCGAAGAAAACATTGCTTATTTTCATTATCCATTGTCATTACTGGTAATAACTTATCTTTTTTTTTTGAATGAAAATAAATAAATGAACGACAGCAATGTAAAATATAATAAAGTAAAACAATTTCTCAGAGGATTTTTTGCATCCCTTCTGTTAAAAAAAGAATAGGAACACTTTTTGTGTTGTTTTCCATTGTCGTAACATCCCTAATCGTGACCCACCTTTTGGCTTGTCTGAGACAAATTGATAATAAGTTTTTCCTTTCCGAAAAATGTTTGTCAAAAAAGGTAATGAAAACTGAGATTTTAAGGTAAATAATAGTGTTCTGAATACAGAGGTACCGAAATAAACAATGGAAATATAATTTTTCAAACTTGATATTCATTTTGTTATAATTTTTTTTTTAATTTAAAACAAAAATTCATATCAGATAATTACTGTCTGCCCTGTTTACCCTTATTTCTTGAACATTTTGTTGCATTCTCTCACATTAATAAATAATAAACCTTCATTAAATATTCATTTATTCATTAAATATTCATTTTATTATAACATTTTTTTCAATTTTGAAGGAAAAAATATTTTTTTCATATTAGATAATTACGGTCTATTTTGTTTATCCTTATTTTTGAACATTTTGTTGCATTCTCTTACATTATTAAATAATAAACCTTAGTTGCAGTAATATGGAGAATGCGATACTTGCACACTTTTTTAGAAAAAGTTGAATATGTCGAACCAGAAATTTCTTTAACTTGAATTAAAGAAACTTGTCATTATTTTGCTTTCATGCAGAAAATTGTCCGTGATTCCAAAATCGTGAATTTGACCATTTTTCACGATTTTTTACGATTTTGAAACGCTTCAAACGAAATGAAAAAAGTTATTTTCCATGAAAACAAAATAATAGCGTGTTTCTTCGATTTAAACTGAAGAACTGAAGAGAAACGTTGTTTTAAAACACCTTTTCTATTGTCTACCGTCGAAAAATCATTCCGTCAATTACGCTTTAGCTTGTATAAATAGGGAACACCGGCACTACCAGCTCAATAGATCCAGAGCTCTAGCCAGAACGTCAGCTTATCAAGTATCCAAAAATGTACTCCAAAGTTTGTCAACTGTGGTACCACCTACAACGTAAGTTTTTTGAAAGTTTTCATCTGAATTTTTTAAACATCCTGGCCATAGCTTTTTGGCAACGAACCGTATCGATTTTTGGCACATCTTTTTCTACTTGATGAAATGATAATTTAGGCATTTTACACTTTTGTCTCTCTCAGCCCATGTATATTGGGGGCCTTGGAAATCGTCGGGAAATCCCGTTTGTAAAACTGAGTCCAAACGAAAAAGCCATTTTGTCTAGTATTTTGCAAACATAATCTAAAGAGTAACAAGGTTTGCGGAAAGGCCGTTTTTTCGGAAGAAATTAAATTTTTTATGCAATGATTGAAATCCGCCGTAAAATGACACCCACTTGACTATAATAACGGCTGATTCATTCATGCAAGACTTACACCGAATTAACGTAACTATACAATTTTCAGCAAACTTACTCGTAAAGTAGTAGCTTGTAGTAAGGGACAATATACGAGTACAAGCTCTATATAAGTTGTAAGCAAACATGGTAGTTTATCGTTTTGCCGTTAGATTCGCCAAAATCTTGCTCCGTCTGGCTTCGACACGATCGGTAAACACATGATAAGTTATGAAACCAAGAAAACTGTTTTACCCAGTCCCTTTTTAGACAAATAGTAGAACACTTCACCTACTGTCGCGACCAGTGTCGTCGTGGTGCCACTAATAAAGGCGCATTTCTTATTTCGATTATTACAAAAAATATATAATTTTTTCTAAAGAAACGACCTTTTCTGCAAATCTTGCTATCCAATGTACACATGTACAACGTGCTATAGAGTTATTTGTGGGAATCCGCATGAAAGGGGCCCTTATAACCGGTTCTAGTTTTAGAGATATTCGCGTTTTTTTAACACAGGGTCAAAATTATTATTTTGGGATTTGAGTGAAAGATGATACCAGGACCTATACTGAATCTATTGTTACTTAACTCATGTACCGAAAGCAGCCAAAAGTTGGTATATTTCATGTTCAAAAAAAAAGTATAACATGTGCGCTTACAGCACTCGCCAACTTTGGATGCGTTTTTCTAGAAAAGCTGTTTTTCGAAGTTTCAACCTCAAAAAGACCCCGATTACTTGTTTTTCAACCTTAAGGATTCGTGTCGGGTTTAAAATACGGAGAATTTATCCGGCTGTATGACCCTATATGTAACTCTATATCGGCCATAAGGGTCCTTTTCATACAGAAGCCTACATTTATAGTAATGAATTTATTTCAAGATGTTTTTTATTGTATACTGAAATGAACTTGTATTCTTCATTTTTCTAGGTAACCAAAATACTATCTTTAAAATCTGTGGTAACCATACTTGTGGTATTATTGACACTAATTTGTCGTACAATGGCCTGCACCGCTCTACCAGCTATGTATTGGAGAAAATCGTACTCAAAGCACTTGTTGCGAGAACATGATTTGTCTTCAGGTGTTCCCCGAATATAGAATAGGACGATGTCACGATAATTTCGTCCAATAATTTTTAAATATGGAGTACGAAGTCATGCTGAGATGATTTTTGAATAATTGATGAAAATGAAAGCTCACTAAATAATGCTAAATTGTTTCACATAATGAGTTAATAAATTGTAGAAATCAATTGCGATCTTTTTACTTGTCTCTTTATCGAGAGGCTATATATAACCTTTTCGTCAAATCCTGTTGTACCCC
>JAUMHM010085467.1:0-11592 GCA_032362435.1 Melikaiella ostensackeni | reverse complement strand
AAAAATAAGATTTATTAATAAGCTTTTTAACTAATTCCAGAAAATGTCCATTTCAATAGAAAACATATATACTTAAAGCTCATTTCACATCACAAAATTTAAAAAAATCTATAATTGTAATATAGATATTTTTAGCATAAACTAACTTCTATTATACAGATTATATAACCAAAATTCAATGCCATAACCTCAAAATAAATAAGCAATTTTGCTATTTATTAATAATATATCATTCGTATTTTAGGCGCAACAATTTCTTATGCATTGTTATTTTTGTATTATAATTGACATTTTCTGGCATCAGTTTGAATGGCTATTTAATTTAACATACATTGCTTATTTACTTTTAGGTTACCATTTTTCTGGAATCCCAGAAAATCATGTGATTGCATATTAGCTATATTCAGCCTTAATCATTATAATAAAAAGTAACTACATGAATATTAACATTAATATTGAGAAAGTGAATCATAACTTACCCACATTGAATATATTTATTTACACAGTCCTCAACACAACTCGTATCAAAGAAATACGCAATCACAATCTCAAACACGACACTTATTATTGTGCAATTAATTTTAATCACATTTGCCCGTTGCCGGAATGGAAACAAAATTGAGTTTGTTCTCACAAAAGGCTTTCTGACCTCTTCAGTGCCGATACTCAAAATACATAAATTGTACATTATAATATAGCACTATGGTGGCGCCACGAACAGACTATTCTGACATTCATACTAGAACATGCAGAATAGAATCCATCTTATAGAATATCGTCCGAAATAGAACACGCATAATGATATAGTAAAAGAAATTCAGAAAAATTAATGAAACAAATTTTACGTATGAAGCAGAATTAAAATTCAGGAATGAATAATATGATGCATGTATATTTCACTAAACGTACAAACACATACATCTAAGTAATTATCAGTGATCGATAAGCATAGGAATCTATTATTTCTACGTAATGGCGCGCGATGATTACTACATTGCTACATTACTACCATTACTACCAAGATGGAGGTTACCTGTTTTCATATTAAGGATATATTTTGTTATAACTTTAGGCCTAATTCACGTTTATCGATTTTCTCGTACTTCTTCTGCTACGTTTAAAATTCCAAAAATACTAGAACTTCATCATTCTTCCTCCGCACACACTCACATTACTGTGCCTTCAATTGGACATTCCAACTTACTTGCATACAAGGGAATAACTACCAAAAATACTAAGACGATAGTAAATATTCAATTTCCGCAGGAAAAGATTTAATATTCACTACCGCGCGTCACAGTCAATTGAATTGAATAGAATTGAATGAATATAGAAGAATTCAAGTGGGTTTAATATTCAAGAAAATTCCAAGAAATTCAAAAGAATTCAGGACAAATTAGAAGGAATTCAGGGCGAATTTAGAATAATTCAAGTGAATGCAATAAAATTATTGAAATCCGAGTTAAAATCCAAAAATATTCCATTGAATTTATTGGATTTCAAGGAAATCCCGAAAATTTCAGGGTGAATTTGAACGAATCCGAGTGAATTTAAAATAATTCAGGATGATTTCAAATTAATTGCACAAAATTTTAAAAATTCAGAATATTCCTTCGATTTGAGAAAAATTGGAGTGAATTTAAGACATTTCAAAGGAATTTCAAAAAAGGAATTTCAAAAAACTTTTAGTAACAAGGGAATGAACAGAATTCTGGGCAAATTCAACAGAATTTAATTGAATCGAAACAAAAATAAAAAGACAGTAATGAATGAAATAAAATTCGAGTGAATTTAGAGCAATTTAAAGAAAATTAGATGAATTCAATGATCTTAATAAAATTTTTTTAAAAAATTGGAAGTTCCTCTTAATGTAGTTGTCGTGCGAAAAGTAGGCCTCGGGAAAAATTTATTTAATTATACTTTCAAGAATTGCAACATTATTATTGACGGCATTGTTGAAGAGAGAAACTATTATTTTTCATGAAAAAGAAATCTAAACGTACAAAAATTATTTATTGAAAAACTTATAATTTTAGCCGTACTTTTTTTCTTACCGCTTTTCACCAAACTTCAATAAATGATGAGATTTTATTGAATGAAAGCTTATTTTCTCGATAGAAAAAAATTATATACAACTTTGCTGCATCCAATTTTCGAAAATAAATGAATTTATTTCAAATATTATTATTTGTTTAATATTCTTCTTTCGGTTCTAAAAATATTAAATTTTATTTCCCATGAAAATTCTTCAGAGAGAGTATTTTCTAAATTTCGAAAATAATTTGAAACAATTTCGAAGTAAAAGAGTATTAAGATGACTTTTCTCTGAAAATATAATATGTGATTAAAAAATTGAATATGTAAGCTACGCCGAGGAAAAAGGCTTTGACACTTTGATGTCTACAATTCATTTGATAAAAAATCGTTACTTAGGTGTCTTATGTACTTTGTATCAAGTCAGGGCATAAAAAGACGAAGAATAAACAAAGTTTAAAAGTGAGTTAAATAAGAGAAGAAAGTAATTTTATTAATCGAGATTTTCTTCCTTGTAGTTCCTTCTACAGTATAAGATACCTTCTCCTTGGAGACGAAACTACAAAGAAGTAAATCTCAGATAATAAAATAACTTAAATTATAATTGAAAAAATGAATTATTTTATAATGCCCTTGTGGAAAGAGCCCCGTTTAGCCCTTTTTGGAATTATGGCCCCCATCAGGGGCCCATGTAGACAATCGATATGGAAAATCCCACGAGGGCCCCCGCAGGCGGCCTTGCTCGTTTAGCCTTTGATTGGTTAAGATTTCTAAGTCCAAATGATACATATCTTTTTGACACTACAAATTTTGATGTTTGGTTAGTTCAGGCTTGCAAAAATGCATTTTTGTTAAAAATTTGATTCAATTCTTTTGAAAGTCGTTCAGAATGTTTCTGATTTCTATCGCTACTTTACTCTTTTCCAATGTTCATAATGTCTTTCCGAATCGAGTTAAAAAATATATTCTCCTAATAATTTATTTTTATCTTCGAAGAATTTTAAATTGCAGTAATCCTATTGATTCCTTTTGAATCCAGCAAAGATGATTTCTAAAAACTCAGCCACTTTTTTCTCAAATCATTTCTTAGTCACTTTTTTAGGATAAAGTCACTGAAGTCACATTTTAAATGAAAAGAGCAATTTAGTCACTTCACTTTCAATGAATTAAAAAAAGAGAGCCCAAGGGTTAACCAATATTGAATTCAGGTCTATACCTATTTCTGAACTTTCTCGAATTCTTATGTGTTCCTTCGGATTCTTTTGAATTATTTGGAATTCCCTTGAAATCGACTAAATTCAATGGATTTTTTTGAATTTCAATCATTTTAGTTTATTCATTTGAATTATTTCAAATTCACCCTGAATTATGTTTTACTTATCTTGAATTCGTGTGAATTCCATCAAATTCTCTTGAATTCCCTCGAATTCTTCGAAATTGACTGCAATTTTACTGAAATCAATGTAATATTATGGATTTTTTCAATTGCTTGCAACTCATTTGAATTCATATGGAATTCACCCTGAATTCTGATTAATTTATTCTGAATTCTTTTTCAAGCCTTTGAATTCTGTGAATTTACCCTGAGTTTTTTTAAATTCACTTGAAATCCAGTGAACTCAATGGATTTTTTTTGGAATTTTAAACATTTTCTGATTATTTAAACTACAGATAATGATTCAGGATAATTAGGGATATTTGAAGATAAATTATAAGGGATTACTTCCTTATTCGCAGGGCTGCCACACAGTCACTCAAGTCACTTTTAAGTCATTTTTTCAAGATAAAGTCACTAAAGTCTCTTGAATTTCTTTGAATTCTCCTAAATCCACTCCAATTTTACTGAAATCAATGGAATATTTTGATTTTTCGAATAAATTTTTTTCAACTCATTTGGAATTCACCCTGATTTGTTATCAATATATCCTGGGCTTCAAAACCTTTTGTTCCATTCATTTGAATTATTTTAGATTCATCCTGAATTCTTTCTAATTCATCTTAAATTCGTATGAAGTTCATCGAATTCTCTTGAATTTCTTTGAATTCTTCTAAGTCTACTCCAATTTTACTAAAGTCGATGGAATATTTTGATTTTGTTACACTTTATTTGAATTCTTCTATTCTTTTATTCTTCTATTCTAATTCTTCTATTTTTCTATATTTTGAACGTTCCGTTCCCTCCATCTCAATTATTCCTAATTAACCATAAATTCCTTTTAAGTCATCTTTAATTTGTATAAATTTAATGGAATTCTTTTGAATTTCATAAATTCTCTTGTTTTACCTTGAATTCTGCTAAATTCACTCAATTTTACTCGAATCAATGAAATATTTTGGTTTTTTTGCAATTCACTTAAATCCATTTGGAATCTACACTGAATCCTCATTAATTTATCCTGAATCCTTCAGGATTCTTTGGAACTTTCTTGAATTTTTTTAATTTCCTCAGTTCAATTGATTTTTTTATTTTTTCTAGGGTCTTCATCAAATTCTTTTGAATTCCCTGCCCTGCTTATTCAAAATTGTGCTTTGAAGTTTTATCAGTATAAGAGAAAAGCTAGATCGTGTCGGGGCAACTGTGAGGGGCCCACGAGGGCAACCACAAGGGCAACCATGAGGGAAGCCCCCGTTGGATCCTTACATAATTATAAGCATGTCTTTTTCATGAGGGGCCACGCCTGAATTGCCCTCACGGGCCCCTCATGGCCTGAGAGCAATCCATGAAGGCCCCCTGCGGGGGCCCGCTCCATTTTTACGCTTGCGAAAAAAGTTTTTTTTTTAAATTTTATTTTCTGATAATGTGTCATTGAGGCATGCTGGGATAATGAAGTCGTACCCCAAGGTACGATTTCTGAAGGAGAACCTGGCCTTGATAATTTCCTTTAAATAAATTTATGAAGTCTGGTGCTTGTGACGTATCTTTGTTCTTTTACGTAACAAACCGTACTCTGAAAAAGATTTATTCAGGTCAAGTATAAAAAGATACTGGAGTTTGTAATACGATTTCAAGAAAATTTAATTTCTTTAATAAATATTGTACGATATTTTTCTATCAGCAATATCGGTGAGTGCTTTTCATTTCAAAGGAGCTTTACACAATTAAAAGATAAAAAAATGTTACCTTTCATCTCACAATTTTTTTTTCTGCAAAAAGTGCTATTAGAGCTAAAGCTTCAGAGCACTCTTCCTTTGTCTGGAAAATCTATCACGAAGGTACTTGTTATAGGTCTCCTGGTATTTGATGTTTTTCAATAAATACAGTTTTAAATTCTGGTTTATCTATCCTTATTGAGAACCTTGGTGTTAATTAGGAAAAAATATCACATTTATTTTGATTTAGTTCCCGCACAGGAATTCTAGTGTTCTGAATAATTAAAACTGGATTATAAAAATATTGATCTCCAAGCGAGGGCAATTGGTAAATAACATATTCACAGCTGGCCTCTTTCACGATGCAGTTTTGCATTCGTTCGTGATTATTTGCAATAAATTGTTTTCCGAGCTGCGTTCTGGATGGTGCAAGCTTGTCCGTTTATTTATAAAGCAGAATTAGGATCCAGGGGCCGTCCATAACCTCCGTTACCCATTTTGGGCGATTTTGCCCCCCCCCCCCCCCCTCCCCCGTCACCTCTCGTCGACAATCGTATTTTAATCCTTACTCCCCTCTCCTTCCCCAGAAAGTAACCTAACCGTTGCTTAAATACGGATTTTACGTTTATTCTGTGTTTTTTCGCGTTTCTGGTAAGTTTAGTTGCCAATACTATATGCCTACGTGAAAAAAAAATTCTACCAAAAGATGAATTTTCAACCAAAAAAAAAAAAAATAACTTTCAACCAAACTGTTGCATTAACAACCGAATAGTTGAAATTTCAAGCCATAAAGACAAGTTTTTTGAAGACTGTTGAATTTTCAACAAAAAAGTTAATTTCTCAACAAAGAAAGATGAATTTTCAACCAAGAATACATGAATACATTCTACAAAATACATGAATTTTCAACCAAATAGTTGAATTCTTAAATGAGAAAGATACATTTTTAACCATATGGTTGAAATTTTGACTTAAAAAGATGAATTTTCAACAAAAAATGGAATAGTTAAATTCTCAGCTAAAAATAATAATTCTCAACCAAGAAATGATTTTTCAACAGAACAGTTAAATTCTCAACCAAAAATATGAAGTTTTAACTAAAATCATGGATCTTCAAGGAAAAAAGAATTCTTGACAAAAGAGTTTAACATTCAATTAAATAATTGTATTTTAAACCGAAAAGATGAATAATCAAGAAAATACATGAATTTTAAACGGAATATTTGCATTTTTTACTGTAAAAGATTAACTTTCAACCAAGTAGTTGAATTGTTAACGGAAAAGAATAAATTTTCAATCGAATATTGGAATTTTTAACTGAGAATGATAAATTTTGAACCGAAAACAGGGATAAAAAGCAGGGAAACCAAAGGTTAATTTACTCGAAGAAGGTGAAATATGTCATATTTAAACAGAAAAGTGACGAAAAGTGACTAATTTCTAACCCAAAAAGTGACTATTAAAATTGAATAAGATTGAATAGAATTGACTAATGTGCATTATTAATAAAATGACCAAAATTCAAAGAATTTCAATTAAATTTATAGGAATTGCAGGTGAATTTTAACAAATTCAGGATAAACTCATAAGAATTCAAATGAATCGAAAAAAATTCAAAAAATCCAGAAAATTTAATTGATTTCAGTAAAATTTGAATAAGTTTAAGAGAATTCAAGGGAATTCGAGAGCATTCATGAAAATTATGAGAATTCGATTGAATTGAATAAAAGTTTAAAAATGAAAAAATTTCTGTTGAATTGAGTAAAGTAGAAGTGAACAGAATTCAGAGCAAATTTAACAGATTTCAAGCGATTTAAAAAAGAATTCAATAAATAAAAAAAAACTAAATAAAATTCGAGCGAATTTAGAGGAATTCAAGAGAAATGGGAAGAATTTGATGAAATTTCTAAAAATTCAAGTGAACCGAAAAAAAATTAATTTATTGAATTCATCAGGTGTGAAGTAAATTCCGAAGAATTCCAGAGAATTCAAATGAATTTGATGAAGTGCCCAGACATTCAAGGTAAGTTTAAAAAACTTCTGAATGGATTAAAAAATATGAAAAAAAATTGTTCAACTACATTTGAGTGAATTTAGAAGAATACGAGAAAAATCCAAAAGAATTCGATGAAATTCAAGATAATTTCGTGAAATTCATACGAATTGAAGATGACTTGAGAATTCTAAATTAATTCAAATTAATTGCAAAAAAACGAAATATTTCATCGATTTTAGTAAAATTGGAATGGATATAGAAGAATACAATGAAATTCAAGAAAATTTTATAAAATTCATACGAATTCTAGATGAATTACAAATAAATCAGGGTGAATTTAGAATAATTGAAGTGAATGGAACAAAATGTTTAACATTAAAAAAGGTTCCACTGAGTTCACTGGATTTCAAGGAAATTTCAAAGAATTTTGCACAAAAAAATGGTGTAATCCAAAATATTCCATTTATTTCATTTTTAATTGGAGAGAATTCAGAAGAATTCAACGAAATTTAAGAGAATTTGATTAAATTCATATGAACTCCGAATCAATTTAAAAGAATTCTGGGTGAATTTATAATAACTCAAATTAATGGAATAAAAATTTTTAAATACAAAAAGAAATTCCATTGGATTCAGTAAATAATAAGGAAATTCCAAGAAATTCAGGGTGAATTCATAAGAATTTAAAGGAATTGAAAAAAATCAACAAATAAAAAACCATTGTGAGAATTCAAGAGAAATATGAAGGATTCGATGAAATTCATAAAAATTCAAATGAAGTGAAAACAATTCAAAATATTGAAAGAATTCCTTGAATTCATCAAGTTTGGAGTGAATTTAGAAAAATTCGAGGGAATTCAAAAGAATTTGATAAAATACCTACGCACTCAAGGTGAGTTTTAGAGGACTTCAAGATGAATTAAAAAAAAAAAACTAAAATGAAATCTATTGCATTGAGTAAAATTGAGTGAATTTTGTAGAATTCAAGTGAGTTCGGAAAATTCAAAAGAATTCCAAAGAATTCAGGATGAATTATAAGAATTCAGGGTGAATTGGTAAGAGTTCAAGGTGGATTCCAAATGAATTTAATTAAATTGCAGAAAATTGAAAAAATTCGAAATATCACATTGATTTTAGTAAAATTGAAGGGGATTTAGAAGAATTCGGGGAAATTCAAGAGAATTCGATAAAATTCATTAGAATTTAAAATGAACTAAAAATGATTCAGGGTGAATTTAGAATGATTTATATAAATGGAACAAAGTGTTTAAAATAAATGAAAAATATATTGAATTCATTGCATTTCATAGGAATTCCAAAGAATTTGATGAAATTCTTACGAACTCACGGTGAGTTTTAAAAGACTTCAGAAGGAATTTAAAAAAAATCAATTGCATATGCGTAAAATTGAGTGAATTAAGAAGAATTCAAGTGAGTTCAGAAAATGCAAGAGAACTTCTAATAATTCAAAAGAAGTTAGGATGAATTAATAAGAATTCAGGGTGAATTGGTAAGAATTCAAAGTGAATTGCAAATGAATTCAACTGAATTAAAAATTTTTTAAATTGGAAATATTCCATTGATTTGAGTAAAATTGAAGTGGATTTATAAGAATTCAAGGAAATTTAAGAGTATTTGATGAAATTCATAGGAATTCAAAATGAATTAAAAGGAATTCAGGGTGAATTTAAAATAATTCAAATGAATGGAACAAAGTGTTTAAATTAAAAGAAATACATTGAATTCATTACAAATCAAAGAAATTCCAAAGAATTTAGTGTGAACTCCACATAAATTCAAATGAATTGCAAAATTGAAAAAAAAATTGAAATATTCTGTTGATTTTAGTAAAATTGGAGTGGATTTAGAAGAATTCGATGAAATTCATACTAATTCATGAAGAATTTAAAAGAATTCAGTGTGAATTTTAAATAATTCAAATGAATGGAACAACGGTTTTAAAATCCAAAAAATTTCCATTGAATTTAGTGGATATCAAGGAACTTCTAAAGATTTCAGGGTTTATTCAAAGGAATTCAAAAGAATTAAGAGGAATACAAAAGAATTCAAGAAAGTTAAGAAATAGGTATAAAACAGAAATCAATAGTGGTTAACTCTTGGGTTCTCTATAATAATTTGTCGACAGACAGGTGACTAAAGTGATTTTTTTATTTTAAAAAGTGACCATAGTGTCTTTATCTTGAAAAAGTTTCTTTAAAAAAAAAAATTTCGAAATTTCTTTCGGAAATAGTATTTTTAAAACTCCTTTTCGCCTGCACTCTGTGATACTGCAGATCACTAGAAGAACGACTAAAGACTGCAAAAATCCGAGAAATAAATATAGGGATTTAGTTGAGGATTATTTCTCGGAGACAAGATTTCTTACCGGAAATCGTATCAGATTGATACAGAAGAGGATTTGCGAGAAAGTAGATTTTTCCTGTTGGGTATATAAAACTTGTTTGCAAGTGACAATAAACAAAGTAATGAAGTTCCGGCTGAATTGACTTTTGTAATTTAAAATTGAAAAGTAATTTCAACCTTGTTCCAATTTACCAGTAATTAGCAACATCAATTTTCATTTATTCTCCACAACTTTTAAATTTCAACTTTCATCACCGATATTAAAACATTAGAAGTAACTTGACTTTAGATAGCAAATCTTCAAAAAAAAACTTTTAGTACAATATATTAAGAAGATTCCTTCTTTACTTGTTTATATTTTCTTTCACGGACTTGAGAGTCTTTACAGAATCATTACATGTTTTTTCATGAACAATCCTTAAATACTACATTATTAACTATTTCTTACATATCGTGTTAATCACTATTCTTAATCCCAGACGCTTGCGACCTGGCCCAGGGCTTCCGCTTCCTCTTTCCACTACCAATCTAAATGTTGAGGCTCTATTCCGCAACACTTCTTCATTACTCTCCATCTTAAGGGGTCATTTCTTGGCCTTTCGTTACCCCGTGTAACCAGTTCTCTCTCTCTCTCTCTCTCTCTCTTTCTCTCAACTCTTCCAGCTTTTTCATCCACTCCTCACCCTAACCATTCCCATCCAAAATCCACTTTACTCTCTCTTCCATACTCTGCCCTCTCCCTTCGTCACCTGTACACCTCTCTAACACATGCAACCATGATTCCTGCTCATACCTAAAAACTCTACGGCCTCTCCCATTTTGAATCTCACCTCTCTATTCCATTTGCTCTTCTTTTTAATCTTTTTCAGGTAATCCGGCTCCCCCTCATCTTAACCATCCTATACCAGCTGTTGTACCTTGACTCCGAGATTTTTTCCCATCTTTCTTCTCCTTGCCTTCCCGTCCTCTCTTCCTCTATTCCCTGCCACTCTCTACCCCTCACGTACATACCACATTTAAACATTATTTAGTATCCCTCTTCCTCGCATTCGAAACGTCCCACGTTATCCCTCCACTCTTTGTTCATAATTTCGCGGACACACGCTTGTGCAATCCTGCTTCCCTTCCACCTTCTAAGTTTATTTTCAAATTTTAAGGATCTTTCCAGTCTGACCACCATTTTCTATCGTCCTGTTTTTTCCCCCAGCATATAACCCGAGCAGCACCAACTCATCCCCCTGATCCGTCTCAGAAATCTCTTATGCAGACTTTCCATACTGTTATGCTCTTTCCATACCCAAATTTCTACTCCATAGCTCAACCAACACCACACTAGCACGTCGAACATTCACACTCTCATCCTCCAGTCGTCCTTAAACCTTCTCTTTCTTCTTGTCCCGTAAGTTTACTCGCACATTCCAATCTCTTTCTCACCTGCAGCTCGTCTCCTGCTCCTCCTGCTTCGCAGCTAAATCCTAGGTAGGAAATCTCCACCAACTCCACCACACAGCTATTTATCTTCCATTCGTACTCTACTCTACACTTTCTATTTCTAAAACACATCACCTTAGTCTTATTCACATTCACTCTTGAGTCTCTTCCCCTAACATAAGGTAAAGGCCCCGGTTCGTAACCTACTAAGAAGCTGGAAAAAATAAAATCCTATTCAAATGCCTCAAGCAATATTTGAATGCAATAAACTTTCTTCTTACGTAAAGAATGATCTATTTTCAATCAAAAATGTCATTGAAAGCAAGTTTGAGGATGCTTCAATCAAATAATTAAGAATTTGGACGTACATACCCGATGTGCCGGTTCGTAACCCCCAAATTCCTCTTCGAGCCAGTTCGTAACCCAATAATGAGCCAGTTCGTAACCCAATGATGAGCCGTTTGTAACCGGCTTATCAATGCAAGTAAATTCGGGATTATAGGCTATATTCAATTCATTTCACAATTAATAAGCTTTTGTTTGAAGGAGTTGATTTTTTGAGACTCATCAAAGTTGGCACTAACTGGCGTCAATAGCAAATTACGCCAAGTGCGTCAGTTCGTATACTAACCTCACAATCGATTCGAGGACTGTCAATTTCTAAATGACGCATTCAT
>JAUMHM010085466.1:0-11593 GCA_032362435.1 Melikaiella ostensackeni | reverse complement strand
ATAGAGAAGCAATCGAAATCTTAAAACACCCTAATAACATCAATAGGGACAATGGATATAATACCAATCCGATTTGGATTTTCGTCCTCCCGGTTTTTTGAAGAAGACTTGATTGGCCAATCAGGTTCGACTTTGGGAAGTCCTGAAAGAGTATAGAATGAGTGGTTGGCTTCTAAGAGCAATAAAGGCAATATGTAATGGTAGTAAAGCGACGAAGGTGTCGATCTCGGGACAGTGAAAGTACGTGGACTGGCGTATGCAGGTAATAAGATTGTTACGGCAGAATCAGTCGACGATTTGCAGAGAATGATGAGCCGACTGGAATCCAGCATGAAGAGTATGAGCCTTAAGATTAACGCAAATTAAACAAAAACTATCGTGTTTGAAAAAAGGGGTGAGAAGACAGTATGCAACAATGCCTTAAACAAAGTGAGGACAGAACAAGTTGATGAGTTCGTGTATCTTGGATGTTTATTCACTGCTGACGAAAAGATAGACGCAGAGACATCCAGACGTATGAACGAGGGTAGAAAGATTATCGGCAGTGTACAAGCTATTAGCAGAAGTGAAAATGTAACGAATAAAGCTAAAATGGTTATATGTAACTCTGTGCTTGCACCCACTGTGCTGTATGGTAGCGAGACCTGGGCGTATTAAGAAAAGAATAGGAGTAAAATGAACGCAGTTGGCATGCAGTTCCTGCGGAATATGTGCGGTAAAAAGCTAATGCGCAAAGTCAGTAATGAGTGGGTTCTCAAAGAATGTGGTGTTGAATAAACTCTGTTTGACAAGAGTGAAAAAAATTTACTGAGATGGTTTGGTCATGTTGAGAGAATGAATGAAGAACGTTTAACAAATCAAGTGTATTTAGGTGAAATGAGTGGTAGCTTACCCAGAGGTAGACTGAAGAAAGAATTGTTGGAATGTGTGAATGAAACTCTAGAGCGAAGAGATATAAAGAGTCGTAGAAGCACAAAAGCTTGCATGAAAAGGTGTATGTATGTCATGGAAGAACGAGAGGTATGTAAGGATAGAGATGTATGGAGAACAATTTTTTCTAAGAAGAATAAAATGCCTGAAACGAAAGATTTTAGACACTAATGGGACAGCGTGAAAAAATTTTCTTAATGGATTAGTATAATGGCTTTGTGAAGCTCTTCACCTGGGGTTATTGCTAGAGAAATTGATCAGCGATCCGTGTCGGAGCGGTGTTGTGAGACTGTGTCGTTTGAATGAATAATACGCGACTTCTGAATTGATCTAAAACCTATCCCTTCTCCTACACATCCCTTACTTACCCATACCATATAAAGTGCTTGGTCCCCGGTAGTACAACGAGGCTAGAAGTGAAAGAGTTACGCTTACCCCGAAAGGGATTAGGCTTAATGGTATAATGATAAAAAATCATAAAAAATAATGTCATGGCCTATCTAACATATGTGAATAGGGTCGTACACAGTAAAAGGTCTTTCAATGTAACACGATCTTTTGTCAAATATGTAATTAATTCTTTTTCTTTTTCTTCAACTCAGTAGAAAGAGCCTGAGGGCGCAGTCCCATAGGTACTGATTTGCAGAGGACGGATTAAAATACAAGCAACAGAATACCGCTTCTTGTGTACTGTGCAGAAGAAACAGCATTACCATATATTGGTTGTATTGTAATACGTACTCAGTTAATATATACCCATGGGACAGCGCCCTGAGCTTTTTTTATCATTACTTCAGATAGTTTTGTTGCAGCCTTTTAATTCGAGCGAAAATAAAAGTTTATCCCGTGCCAGATAAATTTGACAGCTGTGTAAAACAATTGACAGAGTTTGTCGGCTGATCGATTAAAGTTGAAGCCTCGGCAGAAAGAACGTTGGATTAACATAAGTTTTGTGTCCATGGAGTCCTATAGAGTTATTATTTTTTTCAAGTGTTTTTCTTTCACGCGGACGCGCTGCAATCGCTACAGTAAAAAGGAAAATTCAAAAATTGAATTCAGAATGGAATGTCAAAATAGTCGAGGTTATTAACTTCACGTCGATCTCAACCTCAAAAATGTACTTTTTTCAAATCTAACTTTAGAAATTTTCAACAGGTATAGAAACAGAAAATTTCGAAAAAAATTCAAAAACTGAATTTGGAAAATGTTTGAAATAATTATCCTTCCTTTTAAAAGTAATATATTCGATGTTACCGGCTCCAGACGTTTTACTACTCGCACTTCTGTTTTATTTTGATTAATTTAAGCTTTTCCAGCCGTACATTTTGGAAGTTGAGGCTGATACAAAGTAAATAACGAGTATTTTGCCATTTCTCTACAAATTCAATTCTCACCTTTTTGTTGACCGTTTTCCGATTGCAGTGCTTCCGCGAAATAGAAAAACAGTAAAAAAAGAAAAACTCTATAGAACTTCATGGACACTGAACTTGTGTTGACTCAATGTGAAGCCATTTGCCGCATTAGCAATTTTTTCTCAATTTTTTCCAATTTTTCCAATTAAAAAAAAATCTATTTTATTTTATTTCATTTTCTTCCAATTTTCTGGATTTTTGAAATGATTTGGAACCTGTAATAACTATTATTATATGTATAAGATATAACTTTAAATAAGTTTATATGTTCCCTTATTGTATGTAGAATGTGCCTGATGAGGGTAACAATCCGTTATCGAAACGTCGCATCATTGTTTAAATTCCTAACTGAATAAAAGTCTGGAAGAGTCGTAGACAATTAAAAGAGAAGTATTTTCTTTTCTCAATTCTTAATTCCATCATTCATTCTCGGATGTGAAAAAGATTAAATTTCAACAACTTTTCTATATTTTATATAAAAAGCAACGGTTTTTCTGAAAGTAAAAAATTTCAATGAAAAAAATGTGGGAGATACGTGAACATTTTACAGAGCTAATACAACGTTCCGAGTAGTTGCCAAGATATATGTGTATGTGTTCGGGGTCTCGCTCTTTTTTGTTAACACGATAACTTAGAGAAGGTTACAGATTAATTGATGAAATTTGGAGGGCTTAATTTCACCACAAAAATCTCAAAACTGATGTAAGAATTTCTAAAAATATTCATTACATTTTCTTAGCACTTTATAATATTTTAGAAATGGGCTTTTTATAGTGAAGTTTTTTTCATTGGTATAATTTAAAGTTGATGTAACAATATGAATGGTTTCTCGGCTCGAGATGAATCGATTGACCTATGATATTATATTCATCAATTTTATTAAAGATCAAGAAAGTTATGGTTATTTATAATATAAAAATTTTTTTTTACAGTATAATTCAAAGTTGATACAAGAATAGTAACATTTTTCTATGAAATGGACAAGTTACAAATATGGGGACCGTAATATTCAATAAGTTCATATAAAAAATCCGATTTTAAGTACATATTTGAAGTGAGTTAACAGCCAAATATTTAGTATTACTATTTGAATTACGATATTGAAAGCAAAGGAACGATACCATTGTTCATAACTAGATCATTTTATGAAAAAACTACACCCAACACGTGTATTAATGGTAACCGAAAAAAATTTATTGTACAAAAAAAAATTCTCAAAAATTTTTTAGAGTGATAAAATATTAAAATGTCTATATAGGACATGCATGTGCATTGTTCTTGTAAATGAATGAAAATAATACTCGATGAATTTAAAAGGGTTCACAGCAAGTCACATGCGGCATATTTCCTTTGCGGCAAATTTCCCCTGCGACAAGTCTCCCCTGTGGCCAGTCTTCCGTGTGGCATGTCTCTCATGCGGGAGACTTGCTGCACTTTAGCAACTTTGGAGGAAGACTTCCATTTTTTCTTGGAGGGAGAGATGCTGCAGGGAGACTTGCGCCTGGAGAGACAAGCCGCAGATGTGACAATTGGGCTCGGAAGGCTTGCCGCAAAATTGGCAATCTGCTGGGGAGGGATACCATAGGGGAGACATGCAGCATGTGACTTCGTATGGACCTAATGTAAAGAATCAGAAAGTAAAAAGAAGTTATTTTTACTTTTAAATAGAAACACCTTTTGTCTGTAATCTTTTATCGTATCACGCGTATTTTATTGCAAAAAATTTCGTAAAAAGTTGAAAAAGTAAAGTATTTTAAAAATGTGTACCAATTAAAATAATGTACAAAATGTTGAGCATCCTATTTTAAAAGTTTTCGAATGTCAAGAAGAACCTTCACACCATGTTTCATGATGGCAGCCCAAGCGGTTTTGAGTGCGAATTCAAACAAAAAAAAGAGTAATTTTTTTGTTTTGAAAAAATTTATATTTAAAGCTGGCGCAAACACCATAAAGTTTGAAATGCATTTTCCATAAGAAAAAACGACGTTTCTGTAATTTTTTTACAGAATCGTAAAACTGCATATAATAATCAAATAAAAATAATAATATTAAAAAAAATTAGTTAAAAATTTTTTTATTATAATTATATGAATGTATATATTATTTTTAGTATATATATATATATATATATATATATATATATAATTATAAAAAATGTCAAACAACCACCGCAGGGTTCACCTGGGAGCGACTGCTATACAGGAAAATGACACCGGCTCCCAGTAAAGCCGCTGTAAATTACACCTATGGCCACGCCTCACAACCGTGAGATGAGTGACCACATCGTACGATGGAATTGCGATGAAGGGCCGACGAAACCCTCTTGAGTCTTAATGTCATGGAGCGACCCAAGAATGACAGCTCTTTGCATCCATCTCGCAATTGCCTTGGCATTTTTCTGGCACGCGGGTATGGCTTCGAGGTTACGAACCAGTGATTGTTTCGCACTTCCGACAGCACCGTTGACAAGAACAATCATTTTAGCCGAATATTCTTTGTACACTTCCAGCAGCTCCCTTGTAAGGTCTCGATACCTCTCGCCTTTTTCCTTCTCCTTGATTGTGATGTTGGCATCAGCCAGAGCCGGGAATTCGATCACGAACATCGTTCGTTTCTCTTTGTCAAGGTGTTCGATGTCAGGCCTTGAGTGTACAATCGGAACATGTGCCTGAACTCGAAGTTCCAGTAAATTTTGCACAACTCCTTCTTGACAATTGACTTTATCACTTTGGGAGCATTCGGCAGGGCAGGGTCGCGGTTAACACCATAAGAGTGACAAAGATGATGATGCAGTACTTTTAGGGCTGCATTGTGTCTGTGGAGATACGTCGTTCCCGCGTGAGTGGGACACCCGGTTAGTATGTGCCGTAGGTGCTCAGAATTTGCAAGACACAGCTTCTCAACAGACAGATGATAAGTCTATGGTAGGTTGAATCGAAAGCTAATCAGTTCAGGCCATCGACAGATTGCGACTATAGGCTGCAGCGTCTTTGCAGAAGCTTCTGTCGATTAGCAGGTTTGTCCGACAGCCTGCTACTCCTCTTTTCGATCCACGTTGTTTGATGATCTCTCTCCACACAGGTCCAATTTCTTGATGCCATCCGCTCCGGCAGCAGAGAAGTTCTTCGTGCCCCTCAGTGCTTTCTTTACCTCATCGGCAGTGATTGGTGGACATTGTTCATTGGACTTTATGAGGATGTTGTACAGGTCCTTAAAATGCATGATGTTCTTAGTGTCTTCATGCAGTGGGGTTGAATTTCGTAAATTTCTCTTCAAAAAGTCTCTAACTGCTCGGATCAGCGAGAAACTGTTGATTCTCCCTGACACATCCCTCCATCTTCTGTGTACTCCTCCTAGCGTCATATAACACCCGTACATTGTCAACAATGTGCTGCTTGATAGTCAACAGGTTTGACTTGTTCGATGTGTGATGGTGGATCCTCAGTTCGTGAGAAAATTTTTGGACCCTTACCTTGAAAGTCTTACTAGATGTTATGTAGTCAATCACACACTGAGTACGGAACGCATTCTGTCTTTCCCAGCCAATCTTCTTGTTTAGTTGGTGCAAATCGCCTTTTGGTCTTTTGATCTATCGTCGGCTTTACCCTTCAATTTGCATCGGCCAAAGTTCTCGCCGCATCATAAAATGAACAAGTGATGGTCCAGCGGTAGGGGGCGTGCCTGTGTCCGGACGTTTAGACACTACCTATTTTTTTTCAACTTCTCATACATTCTGCTTGTGGATTACTGTTTTTATCTATTGAAAAAAGATAATTTCATTTTTGAAAACATACATTTAATTTTAATTTTAGATTGACTATTAGCCAAATTTATTAAATTTTAAAACGTAATAAAAGTGTCAATTTAAATTATATTAATTTTTTAAATTAAAAGTTATTCCAAGGTACGCCACGGGGAGGTACAGTAAACTCTTTAATTATAAAAGTTTACTGGAAATCAATATATAGCACCTCACCTGTAAAATATATATATATATATATAAAATGTTAATTAATATATTCACATATTAATGGGGAAGGGGCCCCCTTTAAAAGTTTTTTTTATTTTTCCTGAAAAGGGGAAGGCTCTGGTAGCTCTTGCGGGATGTGCTAAAAAGCCTCATTAGAGGCTCATGGGAGGCTCTGGAGGGCCTCGTGGATCACTCTGGGGGCCTCGTGGGATGCTCTGGAAGGGCCTGATGGGAGGCTGTGGAAGACCAGGTGGGAGGCTCTGGAAGATTTCGTGCGAGGCTCTGGAGGGCCTTGTGGGAGGCTCTAGAGGGCCTCCTTAGAAATCCTGAAACAGCAGCGGCGGCAACGGCTGCGACGACTTTTCATAATACAGGGAGACAAACATAATTGTTTGAACAATTTATTATTGTGTTTAACTATCTTCTCTCAGGTTTAGAATAATGATAGAAAACTGCGGTTTTATCTGAAATTTCCAATTTTTTGTAAACCTTCCACTCAGAGCGAGGTTATTATTAATCAAATTTAATAACCACAATTGTTTAAACGATTTATTATTTGTTTAAAACTAAAGAGCCAAAGAAAAGTTGGAAATTTCAGATTAAACCGCAATTTTCTAGAATTACTCTGAGAAAAGATAGTTATGAACAATAATGAGTTGTTTAAACAATATTTTTTAAATGTGATTATCAGTAGAAAAAAATATTTGATGTAATAAAAGAATTTTCACTAAAACGAACCTCAAAAAATGAGAATTAGCGTCGAAAACTAGCCAAATTTTTACTGATGGGGTTTTTGTGGGACCCCATAAAACAGACTTATGGGGATAAAATTCTAAGAATAATTTTTGATTTGTATTCTATTGTTAATTGTGAATAGAAATTTTGAGGGACAAATCGATATGCCTAATATTGACGATTGTGTATAAAATTTGAAAAGCGTCTTTTCTTCTTTTGGGAAATACTTGTTAAACTTCATGGGGTTTGCACCACCTCTAAATATGCATTTTTTCGAAACAAAAAAATAGATTTTTTTTGGATTCGCACCCAAAACCGCTTGGGCCGTTATCAATTTCGAAAAAAGTGTTTTTCGGCCACCCCTATTATGTGGGGGTTAAAGCATCGAAAGAACAATAAACTTGAATCTTTCAGAGAATCGTCCAGATGTTACTGTATAAGTTTCTCTTGAAAATAAAATGTGTGAGAGCAGCACATAACGCCAGATAAAAATGGACCGTGAATGGCACGCGTCCAACCTCAAGGGCTTATCGATCCCAAAGCGATTAGCCACCCTTCGGAGCTTATACTGCTCTTACTTCCGCACACGGTTATGCCAATGTAATGCCTTCTCATCGATCTCTACTACTATAATTAGGCACATTGGTTAAACAGCAGATTATCTCTGATGTCTGCGAATCCGTGATCACTCGGATATTGCTTGCTATTTAAGTCGCAGATTACTTGCGCCACTTTGTTCGTTTCGCCGAAGCGACTGGACCAAAGCACTTTCCGACCTAATTCCAACCCAGTTATGTAATTATAGAAGTTCGACTGCGTTTCCGCTTTGCTACTGTGACAGTCAACATTTCTCGCGAAATAAACAACTAACAAAGAAGTTTTCGTTTTACCTTATGCTATTTTATCGTACCATTTTTTTTTACAAATATTACCAGAAATGGGAATCAGTCGTTCGTTAGCACTCCGAAAGGATGGTTAAAGTAATCTAAGTCATTGGGAAACCCAAATGCCATTGTTTTATAATGGCATGGCTTTATTACGAGTATACCGTAAATATCAAGAACACTTGCTCCATATTAAAACTCCTCTTGTTTTTCTTTAGTAATTTAAACGAACTTGCATGAGAAGGAGTTCTTTGAATGTTTAGTCTTTACACTATACCATCGACCATCTGTTTTTTTTATAACTTAAGATATTATTTTCATTAATAAGGAAGGTAAACTTTTTCTTCTGAAATAGGTTGAAGGCTAATCAAATTCTGTGCAAAATAAGCTAAAGACTGAGGCATTTCGTCAATACTCTGTAGGGAAATATTGAAACATCTTAACAATTTAAATATTTTTCTCAATTGTGAATTTAATTGTGCAAAAATGCTTACTGAAGCAATAAATAGCTTGACATTATTTTATCAGAAACTTTTTATTAATTCTGAGTTAGAGAGACGGGCGCGCATGCACGTGAAAAAGTGGATCGTTGAATCTACTATGGGAACTACCCAAAGGGAAATTGCCAATGCTGACCATTGGGATAAGAATGACCCAAATCTGGCAACCAATCTCTTTTACCTGCTTAAAATTGGCTACTAGTCTTGAGCCAATATTGGAGCAAGTTTGGAATGATAACGCCAATTCCAAGAATCGGCAGCCAGTCATGGTCCAGAACTGGTAGCCAAGACTGACCAATGATCTCGAAAACATGGATAACTTGGCTGCCATTGATGGACCAATCATTGGAACAAGCATGGAACAAGCAAGGGCCAAGATTAGCAAAAAAATTCAATGGTATATATATATATATATGGACCATGAATGGCATGCTCGGGTCAAGCATGACCCAATGGTAAATTTTCCTAACGCAGCTTTTGGTATGCATTTTTCCAAAAATTTGGTAAGTCTATATCAATTTCATATGATAACTTCTGGAAGGTAGATTGTTAATTGAAGTAGGGTAGGATGGGGTCAAAAGTGCCAAAATCTACTTTCCTTAACACTGTGTCCAAACGAAATTAGGTACCTATTGCCTTGTTTTTTACTTAAAAATATACGTAAGACATTAGAGTTCCAAATTATAATCACGAATTTTTAAAGAAATGCATAACTGTTCAATCAAATAGTTGAAGTTTCAATTAAAAGAGACAAATTCTATACCAAAAATGGAATAGTTGAATTTTCCGTTAAAAAAAATAATTTTCAAAAGACATGAATTTTTAACAAAGGAGTTCAGCTTTCAATCGAGTACTTAAATTTTCAACCAAAAAAAAATGAAATCACAATGAAAGATGTAATAGTTGATATTTAAACTAAAAAATGTTTTAATTTTCGAAGTGTCTCGTTGTCCCGAAATTCGGGATGAGTAGTCAAATATTTGTCATGAGTGTGGCTAGTCTTCCCGAAATTTTGGGACGACTAGTCCATCCCATTTTTCAGCTTTCCAAGTTCATCGGGACGACTAGATGCAGCCTTTAATTTTAAATCAAAAACAGTTGAATTCAACCAAACAAGACGAATTCTTAACAAAATGGTTGCATCCTTCACCAAAGCAGATTAATTTTCAACCAAACAGTAGCATTTTTGACTAAAAAATATGAAAATTTTACAAAAAGAGATGAATTTTGACATCAAAAAGACGAATTATCAACAAAGATTTAAAATTTTAACCAAGAAAGATTTTTTAGTCAAGAAAGAAAAAAAATCTACCAAAATAGTTGGATTTTCAACGAAGAAGATTAAGTTTCTATCAAAAAAGACTAACTCTTAACAAAATACATGAATTTTCTACCAAACAGTTAATTTTTCAACTAAAAATGATAAATTTTCAAACAAAAATGGAATAGTTAAATTTTCAGTTAAAAAAGGAATTTGCTACCAAAAAAACTAATTTTTCAACATAATAATTCAATTTTCAACCATACAGATGAATCTTCAAACAAAAAAATGCATTTTCAAGAAAGTAGTTTAATTGCAACCAAGAAGTTAAATTCTCAATCAAAAGTTGAATTCTTTGAATGAAAAAAAATGTAATAGGTTATATTTCAACCCAAAAAGATTTTAATTTTAAAATAAAAATAGTTGGATTCAACCAAAAAAGCCAAATTTCCATAAAAATAGTTGAACGCTCAACCAAATCCGATGATATTCTACCCCAAAAAATTAATTTTTAAATAAGAAAGATCATTTTTTTACCAAAAATAACAGATTTTCAACAAGATACATGAATTTTCAACCACATAATTGAATTTCCAATAAAAACATATTTTTCAACCAAAAATGGAATAGTAAAATTTTCAGTTAAAAAATTAATTTTTAACCAAAAAAACGACTTTTCTACTAAAAAAGATGAATTCTCAACAAAAAATGTAATAGTTGATATTTCAACTAAAAAAGATTATTTTTCAAAGGAAAAGAATGAATTTCAAAATCAAGTAGTTCAATTGTTAATTGTGTGACGTCCTACCTACTGAGTCTGGTGCCTAAATAATCGAAGTTGGTCACAAGATTATTATTCCCTAAATTTTCCTCGATTTAATTTAGTTTCAAGAGTAAACCAATCTTGGGACGAGGACAAGCCAAATGAGCTCAAATAAGAGTTACCATTTATAATCAATTTATTAACTAAAATTACAGTGAATTGTAACGTGACTCGATTGTGTTGAGACAGCAATAGTAGCGACAACGGTCTTCCTTCTCAGTCCAACCTTTAAAGAAAGGAAGACGTTGAGTTTATGAACGTTCAGAAAATCTTTAAACAATAGTTCTTTGAAAAGAGACTTACCAGATTATTTTTGGAGAAATACAATAAGTTGATGTTTCAATTACACTTTGACTTTAATTGCATAGTTGGCGGAGATTTCAACATTCGAAATGCAAGACGATATACGATACTTCACAGGAGTTTTTCTGACGTGATTTGATTAAAACTCATTCAAGATTTACTTTCCAGGCTCGCTTTTTTAGATTGACTTTAGGTCTTCGACCCGCTATTTATATCCTAAACATGTAATCCCTTTGCCTATTGCTCGCACAAGGCTTTTTCTCATTTTGCCCACTGGCACCCTATACTCTAATTTTGGGTTTGCCTACTCGTCCTTGGAGTGTGAGGGTGCGTCGGTGTGCGCTTGAGGGGGGCAGGACCGCTAGAAAGAGATGTTCCCCAAGATATTGTGGGTTGCCGCTGGTCGCGTGTCACAGTCACAACAATTACAAATATAACGTGGTAACATAAAGGTATGATTACTGAAGTCTAGATCATGCATAATATTGACAGTAATAGTTAGAGGAAGCTGCATCACAAGTTCAAGCGGCAACCGGTGAGGCAATACAACATCGTCGTGCTATTGATGTTCACGCGCAAACCTGTGATGATCCTTTACCACCACATCCACCAGAGGCAGTAGCAGAGATTCAGCACCCAGAGAGGCGATTAGAATGGACATACCATATGAACAGAGATGTTATGCGCCTTTATTTTTCGGCGCAGAATAGTGGACAAAATGTGAGGAGAGAACATCATCGTCTCTTCTTACTTAAATACCCGCATCTAGCCACAA
>JAUMHM010085465.1:0-11593 GCA_032362435.1 Melikaiella ostensackeni | reverse complement strand
ACTCCATAAAGCCACAATTCAAGACCTAAAGTATGATACTAAAAAATCTTGATAAGCTGGTGATTGAGGCCTGTGATTTTTTCTGTCAGCTCTAGATCTTGAAAGAATCTGCGCGAAGTGTTTCCATCTTTGGATGTGCCACTGCCTTGCTTCGGACGATCAACAATTAACCCCATTTTTTCTCTAAACTTCTCTTGAATAGCCTTCTTTCTTTCAGCCATCAGCTTCTTTTCTTCACCCTGTAGTCGTCCAGTTTGTCTTGAAATCTTCACGATACGCTATATGCCGAAGATACTCCATTTAGAAGACTTCAAGTTAATCGGCCCAGACATCTAAATTTATTTTTAAATGGCGCTAAGTACAGGATTTGAAATGCAACAGTCGCATCCACATTCCACCCCCGGTGAACAACCCTTGGTTGCGCGAATCGAAAAAAAAAAATTTTGAATAAAACTTACATATTTTTTAATGTAGAGTCTGAATCTTTAATGAAAAAAATAGATTTCTATTGGGAATCTTCAAGTTACTCTTTCCTCCTTTCGCCCCAGTGGGTGGGGTGTGGGGTAAATTTTCGCGGAATCGCTTTTACCCCTCGAAAATAAAAAGTTTTTACTACATTCATTTTTTTCGTTGGATGTGCATTTCTTGAGATATTTCGATGTCTCAAGATGAAAAAAACACCCTGTATAGCTTGTCTCATCTACGTCCCAATCGTATTTTAGGAGTGGCTAATGGACTGCGTTACAAAAATTTAGTGAGGAATTATATTTCTTGTGTAAATCTACTTCTTCAAACATTGAGTGCTGATGAAAAAATCACTCGTATTGAACGTGAAACATGACGAACTATTTCATAACTCATTATATAACGCAAACGTCAGGGGACAAAAATAAAAATTTTCCATACCATCACGCTTTAATTAAGCTTTGAAAGCTCGGTAGAGATAACGTTGGATCCTTTTATCTTAAATTTCGAAATACCCTATACTATCATATTTTCTTCATATTATTCCATGTAAAAAACAGGTTTTCCTAAAACATGAAGTATGATATAAATTGTGACATCAGTTCTAATGATCTAGTAACGAAATTTCTTTCCTTGAACTGATTTATGAATTATAAATATCTCCGAAGGACAAGCTTGATGCCTATAATCCACGAGATAAGGTCTATAGTATATATACATAGTCTAATGAAGCTTCAGAATACCCATTATTTATACTGTTAAAAAAATTCTTGATTAATACGCAGCAGTCAGTTTTACTCTACTTGGAAGAAATGATTATCGTTTATTCTCTGGTCTTCGCCTTGCTGATCATCTTTAATTCTATTGGTGAATATAATAATCTGTAATAATATATCTACAATTCCAGGTTCATTTTTTAACTTTTCACGAATCGAAATTCGTCTAAGTCAATCTGCATTCTATTTTAAATGTTGTTTTTTTCCAAATCCTATCTGAGTTTGCCCGAAATGAGGACGAATTTAACCTGAATTTGTTTTAGTGGAATTTGGAATGTGTATTGTGAGAAATAGGATTCGAAACGTGTCCCTATTGATACGGAATTTGTACAAATTTCAGGAGCAGGAAGTGCTTTGAGTTGAAGTGGAAGGGTAAATTTGTCCGTCTTAGGCCGTATCATGCTTAAAAAAAGTTAAATCCTAAAAGTTTCTGTATTACTGTAGAGCTTTATAAGAATTTGAAATGAACTCCGCATTGGCACGAAATTTGTACGTGCTACCAATTTCTGGCGTAACGTAAATTGCATGATTTAATGAAAATAAACATTCAGATGAGCCAGGCAGACGTGCCCTTATATGTTTTTAACAACGTCCCAAAATTTCAAAACAACATTTTTCTCAAATTATAAAGCCGCCGAAAATAAATCATGTAATTGATCATGTGAAAACTATTTTTCTAACAGATTGTGAAATTGCGACCAATATTTTCAGTTGATATCAAACAAATTCAGAAATGATCCAAATGAAATTTTTGGTTTAGATAAAAATCCTGAGTCAGATAATTTTCTAAAATATAAATTTTTTTTCATCAAACCCATAAAATGTAATTACGGTTTAAAATAGATGTCAAGAACATTTACAAATCAAGCTAGCATTTCTTTTGGAGCTAACGCCAGACTTGATAATTTCTGAACGGGTTGGTTTGGCAAAAATATGCACAGCAAAAATATTTTTTACATAAATGTGTTTGACAGGAACATTCTCTGCTGTAAAGTTTTCAGTAAAAATATTTCTTGCAGAAAATATTTATGCCGAACGGCATCTAATAGAAGGCTTGCATTTACTTTTCCGTGTGGCCAGGTCTGGACTTCACTTGGGCCATGACAGAATATCTGCACGGGAATTAGTGCATAAAATATTTCTGTCAGACTTATTTCAGGTAATATCATCAAAAAGTATAGCTACTACTATATACTCTCGTGTGTAAGAATTATATTTTCCGAACATATTTCAGCAGAAAATATTTTCGCTGAACACTCTTCTGTAAAAAATATAACTGTGGTACACATTTCTTGCGAAAAATAATGAAATTAATTCACGTTAGATTTTATTAGTCTACTGGTCAATTTTGTAGAAGATCGAGAAAAAATCTCATGGTCTATCAAAGCCTGGATGGTGTAGTGTTTAACATGCCCGCTTGTCAGAAGTGGAAACTCCCGGTTCGAATATGGGCAGAGGTAAAATTTTTCACGCTTCCCTAAAAAATTAATCCGTGGGCCGATAAAGGCTCACGTCAATTGTTAAACAGACAGTCTGTCTTGAATATCCGACAGACTGTAAGAATCTTGAGTTTTCGAGCGTGTCAGCACGTTCGAGTTCTTTTCTATCTATGACAAACTTTTTCCCCTGTCACGACTTTTTTTCTCAATTATTTTCTACGGTCAAAAATCAGAAATGACCGGACCGCTTCACATAACTCGACTCCGTGATTTTCCACCATGCGTTTAATAAAATATCGTATGCACTACTGGAGTGAGCCGACGTATTTTATCTCGCGCGATAAGAAACATCTGCATCCATCCCTAGACGCATGATATACTATTCAGCACGTTTCCCAAAAATTTTAAAGGGTTCCAGTCAGTAATGAGTAGTTACTTTTTGAAAAAAACTAGTTATCGTTACCGTTATATTACGAGAAAAGTAACAATTTATCGTTATCGTTACCAATTCAAGATGTAACTTTTTCTCAGTTACATTTCCGAAAAAAAGTAACTATCGTCACTTTTTGGTTACTTTTGTATTTTAGGAATATATATCCAATTTTAATTTCTACAAAACTTCATTCATAACTTTTGAGTGATAGTTGTTACACTCTTCAATGAAAGTCGTGGGTTAGTCATGATCCACATAATATTACTAAAACAAGGAATTTTTTAAAAAATTTTTAATTTCAGTGTGGGAGAAAAATTTCAGCTTTTCTATTTTGGGCTATAAATCTCTTTGGCGCTGAAAATTAATGATTTCCTTCTAAAAGTGTTTCTTTCGATTCACCTAGTTACAACTTCCACTTCCAGAAGATTTACAATATTCTAAGACCGACAGATTTTTTTTTAGAAGACGCTGAATTTTCAACAAAATACATGAATTTTCAACCTAAACAGACATATTTTTAGAAGAATACATGAATTTTCAAATAAAAAAGAGAAATATCCAACCAAATAGTTAAATCTTTAACTAAACAGTATAAAATTTAAACCAAAAATGGAATGGTTAAATTCTCATTACAAAAATAAATGTTCAACAACAAAAAATGTTGACGAAAAAGTTAATTTTTCAACAAAAAAGATGAATTTTTAACTAAAATGATGAATCTTTAACCAAAAAAAGATTTTCAACAAAGTAGTCCAAATTTCAACCGAAAAAGAAGAATTCTCAATGAAAAAGATAATAGTTGAAATTTCAACTAAAAAAGATTTCCATTTCGAGTCAAATACAGTTGAACTCAACCAAAAAAGACGAACTTACAACAAAATAGGTAAATTTGAAACCGAAGAGATGAATTTTCAATCAAGAAGATAATTTCTTACCAAAAAAAGAGAATTTTTCAATGAAATGCATGAATTTTTTCTCAGTTGAAAAAAAATAGTTTGGAACGAAAAAAGATGAATTTTCAACAAAAAATGTAATAGTTGATATTTCAACCAAAAATATTTTCATTTTAAATCAAAAACAGTTATATTCAACAACAACAACAAAAAATTTTCCAATAAAATAGTTGAAATTGCATTCAACACAGAGAAAGATCAACCAACCAGATTGTTGAAGTTTAAAACAAAATAGTTCAATTTGAAACCAAAGAGATAAGTTTTCAACCAAGAACATAATTTTTTACCAAGAAGAGACGCATTTTGAACAAATTCATGAATTTTCAATTAAAAAAGATGAATCCTCGACGAAAAATGTTATAGTTGATATTTCAACCAAGAAAATAATTTTCATCAAAAAAGTTGAATTTTCAACCCAATAATAAAATGTTTATTCAAAAAGATGAATACTCGAAGAAAAATGTAATAGATGAGATTTCAACCAAAAGGACGAATTTTCAACAAGATTGTTCAATTTGAAACCAAAAAGATGAATTTTTAACAAAATACATGAATTTTCAGCTACAAAAGATCAATTTACAACAAAATAGTGCAATTTAAAACCAAAGAGATGAATTTTCAACCAAGAAGATTAATTTTTTACCAAAAAAGACGAATTTTAAACAAAAAATATGAATCTTCAACTGAAGAAGTTCAACTTTCAACCAAAAATGTCATAGTTTTCAATCGAAAAAATTAATTTTCAATGAAAAAAAATGAATACTGTACTAGAAGTGAAATAATTTATATATTTCAACCAAAAAATATTTAATTTTAAATGAAAAACAGTTTAATTTAACCAAGAAACTTATTTTCAACAAAACAGTTAAATTTCTAACTGAATGAAATGATTTTCTTACAAAATCGTTCAATTTCGAACAGAATAATTTGATTTTCAACCAAATGATAAAATTTTTAAGCAAATAATAAAATTTTCAAGCAAAAAATATGAATTTTCGACTAAAATAATAAATAAAATAACTGGTCTAGTTGAATTTCCGGTCGAAAGAATTCATTATCAACCAAACAGAGATGAATATGGTATTTAAGTCTGAAATTATTTTTCTATTTCTTTCAAGTATTTTTATAAATTGTACAGAATTTGGAGGCTCAGAGTGAGAGAAAAATTTCAGTTTTCCTATATTGGGCTATAAGTCTCTATGGCTATCTGTCGCCACAATTTAAATAGTGAAAATGAAAAAATACTTGGAAAAGCAATAAAATTAATTGATTGTCGTAAAAAAGACTCGTGAACCATGTTTCGAAAGTAACTGAAATAGTAACGATTTTTGTAGTTACTGTTACTAAAAAAATGTAACTAGTTACCAATTCGTTACTTAAAAAAGTGATTTCGTTACCACTATCGTTACCAAAAAAAGTAACTAGTTATAGTAACTAGTTAAAAGGAACTAGTTACTTCCCATCACTGGTTCCAGTTCACTCCCTGTCCCACAAATCTAGTATCTTTGTTAATGCTCGAATGAAGGGGCAAGTAAAAACAAATTTATGGGGAACTTTTGTAGTCGATTTGCCTATTTTTGCGACGTGATGACTGGACTGTTGAGAGTATCACAGAAAAAACTAGGGGTAGAAAACGTTTCAGGTAATCGGTGAAACTGGGCAACAGCAAGCTTGGTAACTGAAGCTGGGGCAAACTCACCGTGAGACTCGAAAATTTCTCAGACGAACTCCACAAGAGGCAGCACGTTCGCCACGGTGAGTTTACCCTAGCCTCACTTACCCAGCTTGCTGTTACCGCGTTTCACCGATTACCTGCAACATTTGTTAGCCCCAGTTTTTTCTGTGATTAATCGTTTTTAATCGATTAATCTGTGTTTAATCGTTCTATTGAAAATATATTCTGATTATCAAAATCCAACCATTTTTATTTCCTCTTACAGAATTCAGTTCGCAGTCCGACCAGCCTGATGCCAGAAGCTCACCAATTCCTGACCGCTCATCTCCTGGCAGACCTTATAGAATAACTGCATTGAGGATAGATATACCTCCTAGACCCTCATCTCTACCTCCTGAAGGATATAAACATTTTGTTTACGAACCTCCTTCGTCTCCCAGACCTTGTGTTCTTGCCAAAATGTTGTGTTCTGGGAATGCTAAACCTATTCAACTTCCGCCATTAAATTTGCAAGACATATCTTTTCCTGCACACCTTAATTTGAAAACAGCAATGTACCCAAGTAAGGTCTTGCGCCTCATAAAACCAAACGAACGACTTACTGTAGTATCATATAAGTCTAGTGGTGAGATTATTGGAGTTTTGGACCTTCATGGTATTTTTCATGGAGTATATGACTCATCTGGAAGACGAGTGAAAATAAGAAAATTCGAGAGCATGGAATACATAACCCACAACATCTCCATTGATAAACTTCCAACTGGAGAAATTTTGAAGTTTCCTGAGTGTCAACTGTGTGCAGTAGGAGGACTATTCCCAGTCTAGATCTTACGCCACTCTGGGACCTCTGGGAGTCTTATCCCAACTCTGGTGGAAGTATTATGAAAATGCACGAGAACCACCAACGCCATCTGGTATATTTACCGGTGAAGAACGCTCTATATTTCCTGAAAATCATCTTTGCAAAGTAGAGCATTGACTACTCCACTAGAGTCTTCTTAAATTCCAAAATCTTGAGACAGTTTCTTTTTTATTTGAAAGTGTTTTGAAACTTAAAAATTATATTTTGATTCAAATAAAATAATAAAGAACTTTGCATTCATAATCTGCCAACTATTTTTTTTTCACGCTATTATTAATTCCGAACCGCGAACTTTGCATAGAATTTTCCTTCCTTTAAATGAAACTATTTTTTGAAAAAGCTTATCTCTCAAACGAAATATTTTAGCAATAAGAATACATCCTGCTATGTATGCCGAGCACTAATGGAAGCATTTTGTATGGCGAGAATGAAATTTCTCAGTAATTTTTTTACTATCCTTCTTTTTACCAAGAGAATCCTATATATCGGGTATATAAATATCCCATACAAAAATCCCAATTATGGGACTTTTCAAAATTTGTTGTATGAGTGAGAAAATGTGGGAAATTCTTCTTTCACTTTTTTTGTCAGCGAATAAACAAAAGAAAACCAAAAAAAATGGTTTTGAAATTGTCATTTCATGAAGATGAATGAAACGAACAATTATTTTCACTTCGTGTATTTGTCCATTTATTTGCAAAAAAAATGGTATGCGTGTTCGCCTATTTCTTCAGTGAGCATTGATCAAACGCTAAAAGATCTTCTTATGTTCGGAAAACGTTTTCTCAGCATGTATTTTATTAATCGTTTGATTTGGACATATGAAAGTATGGTGTCAATATGGGTGTGATACAAAATTCAAAAGTTGAATTTTGATTAACTATAATTCAAATATTTAAGAATATTATTCTCTCCCATTCCGCCAAAATGATCTTCGAAGCATTGGCTCTTAATCCTCCTATTGTCCAATCCGGAAGCATGTGCGTGAAGAAATACTTCTAATTTTATTTGCTGGTATGCCACCGATTACAGTTTTTCCGACATTACGGTTGAGTGTGATGAGAGCAAGAAATGAACTAAAATCTATAAATTTTACAAAATTGCGCATTCATAAACGTTAATACAAAATCCACTGATTCTTAGAATAAATGATTTCTTTCAGTATTTCAGCATTTATTGCTTTTTACCCTCATATTGCAGTTTACAAAAATCAAGCGATTTTTTTTCTAATGAATTGTCTTCTGTGTCAAATAGTAACGGAAGTCTAATAAGATTCTGGTCATGAGTTCAAATCCCGTTCGAGGCGTTAATGTTTTTATTTTATTTTCATTTTTTGAATGTTATATACATATTAACAATACATGTGTTTTTATTAAAATATATCCGAAAATGATTAGGGGACAATTATTAAAGGCATTTTTTTAAATTGAAAATTTACCGTCAGGGCAACCGCGAGGGATCAGAGCTTTTCTTCTCTGAAATATTCATGAAGGATCGTACTTCAAGGGAGAAGTGCACGCTTTTTGAAAAAAGTTTTATTAATTTTTTATTTAACTTAAAAATTGCAATTGATTATATTTGAAACATCTACTAAGCCTCATTCATTGATATTTTCTCAGAAAGGTAAGAATTAGTCAAATCACTTTTAGTGAATAAAAATTTAACATTTAGGTAAAACTGCTGGATTTTTTTATTTTTATGAACAAATGTATGCATATAACTGTTATCTGCTGCATTTTCGGAACTTTAATGCATTACTTACATATATTTTATTACTAAAATGTGTAAGATTAATGTTCAGTTGCGAACAAGCATCAAACGACAATAATAGTTAGTAGTTTAAACAAATTTTATAAACAAATTCGCTAATTTGGCATTTCTATGCATAGCAAATTTCCATTTTCTGCGGAATTTATCAAAGCATGATAGTGAATTTTGATGGAAATGAGATAAAGAAGTCAAGTTTATTTCTAAATTTATTTGGGTACATCGCTTATCGTTAAGTATTCGAATAATCTAAACGGTCACTAAATTGTTTGAATAACTATCATTTTATTGAGCTGTTCTTTTCACACTGTTGATACAAATTTTTTTAAGTAAGAATCGTTTAAAGAAATACGAATTGCTATAAAATGTGGCAGTAACATAGAAATGATGTAAATATTTGATAACAAGCGAAAAAATTAACCAATTAGAAAAAACTAGAGCCTTCCACGTCTTTCAAAGAATAAGTCACAAGTAAATAATAATAGATTGTTCAAACAATTCGAAAATGCATGACAACAATATCAGTTCTCCTGGAAAAGATTAATTGTCTGATTAAACGTAAAAAAGTACCTTTCAAAAAGTTGAGAGTAAAAAATTGTTTGAACACATGGAAGTTGTTTGAGTAATTGTAAATTAGCTAACAATTGTATAAAATCATATCACATGTCAAGCGCTCTCTATTCGAAAAAGAATTTCAACACGTATGATTTTGGGCGCCCTAATGTTCATGCGCATTGTGTCAGCAAAATTAGCATGTTGAAATTACATAATACTACCCTATGAGAACATTCAACCAAGACACTATACTTTCAAAATGAACAAAAAATCCAACACTCACCTTCAAAAACGTGCATTTTCACATTATTCGAAATTCCTGAATACAAAAAAAAACTTTTGTGAATTGCTTATATTATACGCGCATTTCGACACTCATGCAGTTATAAATTAATATCAGGCAGATATAGCAACAGAAGGAAATGGATGGATGTCAGAGTTAGAAAATTATTTCAGACTTAATGTAGGTGTTGGTAGGTAGGTAGGGAATTTCAAATTATTGGAGAGAATACCATTTTTCGACAATCTACCTCGTTATCGGCACTTGTAATTGAGCGCAGTCAATCAATTCCTATGGGTTTCGAGCTGCTAAATCCAAGTCCGTGATCAGAATTCTGATCAGAAATGGAGACTCAGCAGTCCGAAATACATAGGAATTGTCTATTTTGGTTCACTGAACCGTTGCCCATCGTCATCACCTGGAGCTTCCCTGGTAGCAGAGGGAACAAGTTGAAGACATGCTCTGGCCACTGTGATTTCGGACGTCAGTTGTGGAGGTTTTGACTTCTGTAGCGTCATGTAGAGAAAACTGTTTTTCCAATGTGTGTTTTTTGAGGTCATGAAAGGAACGCGTCCAAATTTGGTAATTCGGATCCTGAATACGTATGCAGAAGCTTCAAAAATATGAGAGATGACTAGTTTGGTTCGCCGAAACTTTTTTTTTTTGTCAAAGGAGTAGGGTGTTGAACTCTGTACAGCCTCCCACCCCCCCCCACGGAAAATTTTCAGTCCAGTATACCAAAATGGACAATTCTCATGTACTTTTAACTGCTGAATCTTCATTTCCCGTCCGAATCGCAAAACAAGCTCGTATTTTTTATGACATATTTTATATTATGAAAGATAAAAAAAAAGTTTTCGAGATTTGAAGAAAAACGAGATCTAATTTTCAAAATCCGAATTCACGGATTCGGATTCAGCGACACAGAATCCATAAGAATTAAATAGTCTGGTCAGTCGAAACATCCACTTTTTTCAGCGGGATATTGGGGTCTTGAGCTATGTACAGCCCCCTCCCCCCGCAAAGTGGTTGGCCCAGCAGACCAAACTAGACAATTTCTATGTACTTTTTGCCGCTGAATCCGAATTCACGGTCATAATTGCGAATCTAACTCGTGTTTTTCTATAACATGTTTTTCTATAACATGTTTTTCATTATGAAAAATGTGGAAAAAAATGTTTTTTGAGATTAGAAAAAAAACAAGATTTGATGGTGGAATTCCAACCACTGATTCGGACTCAGTGGCTCAGATTCGATAGGAATTGACTAGTCTAGCTCGCCGGATCTCCTACTTTTTTTGTGGAGCTGTGTAATCGTGTTTCTCCAATCATTTGGAACTTCACCATTCTCAGCACTCACATCCATAAATTAGCTCAGCCACACATAGAAATAGCCGCCACCGCTCTTGAGCATATTACCATTCCATGAGCAGCATTACATTCCTTAGTTTCTTAATTGCGAATATAATGTTGCGGATATCAATTCTTCTTTCTCCACCTACAACGGGATTGTCTAACGTATCCTCTTCTGTGTTGCAGTTTTTATGCTCCATTACTTGACCTCCATACAATTTATAATTCTTAGAAAAGTCAATCACACGGTCTTTCACCTTGTCTGTATCCCATGCAATTTCAAAATCAGCATTCTCAATTCCGACTCACTCAGTGCTGGTAGTCCTGTAAATCGGATACTAACTTCTTAATCATTAAATAACCCTATAAATATATACCCATTTGAAACATATAAAACGTTAAGATATTAAAATATTTTGCAAATTTTATCTCACATATAGACACTTTATCAAAGTGAGTAAGAGTGATTATAACACTTATAAGATGACCAACTCCAGTGCTGGAGGGACTTCATCGGGGATGTCGAGAAGGACCCATGGGGACTTGCCTTCAAGATAGTCACCAAGAAATTGGTGACTCGACGAAGGATGCCCTGCCTGGACGATCTCGATCAGGTCCGTAAAATCGTTAGGACCCTGTTTCCGCGAGTGGAATCATTCCCACGGAAGGACTGGAGAGCCTGCTCGATCCGAGGCGGGGACCTCTTCACTCTCAAGGAACTAAAGAGAGTTAGTTGAAGGCTAAAGGCCAATACGGCACCGAGGATCGATGGTATACCAAACGAGATCCTCAAAGAGGTGATCGAGGACTACCCGGAGATCCTCCTCGAAACCTTTAACTCCTGTCTTCGGGAGGGAAGCTTCTTTGCGGACTGGAGGAGGCAGAGACTGGTCTTCCTAAGAAAGGGACAAAAGCCTCTGGATAAGCCCTCATCCTTCAGACCAATATGTCTGTTGGATACAATGGGGAAGCTTCTAGAGGACTTGATTCTGCAGAGGCTTCAGAGCCACATCCAAGGTGAGAATAATCTGTCGGA